>MU691743.1:285884-304732 GCA_026770625.1 Nicotiana glauca
TGAATAGCCTTCTTTCGACTCTATAAATCTGTGCTTTCTTGTGACATTTTAATTTAATTTTCTACTAACAGGTTGTAGATGCATCTGCAATGAGTGCTTTCTTGAAAACATGGGCCAAGCTTACCTATGGTCAAGGTGATAAAACAATACTGGATCTAGACTTCATCACAACAATCTCACCATTACCTCCAATAGAATCATTACCATCTAAGTTCATAAGGAATCTCGAGAACTTCTATTTCCAAGGATCAAAATCGCCAATGAGAAGGTTCTTGTTCGATTCCAAAGACATAAAAGCACTAAAAGCTAACACATCTAGCCAAAGTGTTCCATTTCCATCTAAGATTGAAGCATTGTCAACTTTTCTTTTCAAACGGATTGCAACAGCCTCTAAATTCCTTACGGATGCACCGAAGACTTTAATGATCACACATGTTGCCAATTTAAGGTCTCACATTGAGCCACCTTTGCCCCAAAACTCTTTTGGAAACCTTGTTTGGATACCATTTGCCATTTATGACCCTTTAGATGCTAGCATGGTGTTTCCTGATTTGGCAATAATGTTAAGGGAGGTGTTTGCCCAATTAACTGCTGACAACATTCTAGGTATATACTTTTGAATTGTGTGATCATTTCACCTAAAATATAACTTTTTTTTTTGAGAAAGAGCATGTTTTCATTTAATTAATTATGTCTTTAACATTAATATTTATGTTTATGCCTTCCACAGATATAGACACCGAGTCTACATTCACGACCCTCAATGAGTTACTTGAAAGTGTTTCAACAAATGAGAACGTAAAGATTTTAGATTCATAAGCTGGTGCAATATGGGAATATATGATGTTAATTATAGTTGGGGAAAGCTCATTTGGGTTGCTCATATGGGGGATTTGGATGCTTCTAATATCCGATCCAAACATCAGTTGTGTTTTTAGAAAGTGCATGCAAAGAGGGGATATAGTTGTGGATTGCATCTGATGATGAAGAGATTAGGTTTGTGGAAAAGGATCCAGAGTTTCTCGCATATGCTAAGCCAAATCCAAGCATTTGCATGAACTAACTAAATGGCTCATTTGTAGAAAAGGTCGAAAGAATTTATCAACTTTCTACAAATTTGTCTTGGAAGAGAGAGGGAAATGTTATGCATCTTTCTAATTTGGCTGGCACAAATGTTCTCTCTCTCCATTGTATGTTTTCTTCAATTTTTCATTGTGTAGTATGTGCTGCATTTTCTAATACGTAATAGAATATATTGAGGTATTTCAATTAAAGTAGACATTTCATTTAACCATACCAAAATTCTGATTTTAGTACTCTTGCTGGTATGTTTACTTAGTAGTAGCGTCCTATTAAATACCTATAATATAGTAAAATTTTAGGTGAAATAAAAATAATTCCTTCCCTAGGAAGTGTGTGAATTCAGAACATTTATATTACATTTGTTTGGGCTCATCTTGCTGGCAATAATATAACTTGCATGATGTTAGAATATAAGATTTTATGTTGGATAGATAGTCAAACATTAAGCAGGAAGTAAAATACAGTTACACCATTCACATGGTATCAGAGCCTCTACGATCTCGGTAGAGACTCATACTTTTTCCTACTGCTTTTTTCGGCAGTCACTATTTCGGGTCAGATCTTGTTACCCTTTGATCCACGACTCAATTAGTAGTCTCCTTTCCTGACCAGATCTTCTTTTTACAATATTGAGTTCAAAAAGAAAGGCATCTATCTTGCCATTTTTGCATCACAGTAAGAAATTTCTCTACTTTTGCTTCTTGTTGTTGTTATTGAAGTTGTAATGAGATAGGAAGAAAAGTTACTGGGTCTTGTACTTTGATAGAGGAACAAAGTAATTTGGTTTATAATAAGCTTTTCGTTAAAGCTAATTCATGTCCACTTTATTGTCCTACCTCTTTATTGCCTTTTGTCCCACCTCTTTATTGGCTTTTTCACAAAGTTCGCTATTGATATCCGTTTTTCCTCTACATCAAACCATTATTTTGGATTATTTTGGATTCTAATGGAAGCTATTTTCAACATATTATTTTTACCTATTTAATCTTTCTGGAATTAGAATCTCAAAATGTCAAAGCATAATGATTCTTCACAAACAGGTGAGTCATCCACAATAGAAGAAGTCAAACTATTTTTCTCTTCAATTTCAAATCCTTCCATTATTACTACTGTTAAATTAGAAGGGAGTAATAATTACTCACCGTGGTCTTCTTCAGTTGAGATGTGATTCCTGGGACAAGGATTTGAGTATCACTTAGCCAAAAATGCTAGTGAAATTGGCACTAGTGAAAAGACTAAGTGGACTCGAATTGATGCACAATTATGTAATCTTTTATGTAACTCTTTGGATCCTATATTAATCAACGTGTTTCCATCTTGTAAAACTTTCTATAAAGTTTTGACTAAAGCTAATGCTTTGTGTACAAATGATATACAACGAATATACAAAGTACTTTCAGATTTAGTCCAACTTCAGTAGAACAATCAAGATATGGCAAGTTATTTAGGACAAATGGATACCTTGAAAGATCAATTTAACTCAGTCATGTAATTTACTTCAAGTGTCACCACCTAGGAGCAACAAAGAGATGAGTTCTTTATGATATTGTCACTGAAAGAACTTCGATCTGATCCCAACCCTGTAAAGGATCATACCTTAGCAAGCTCAGTAGTTCCTTCATTAGTTGAAGTTTTAGCTCGACTATTGCATATTTGAACAGAAACACTTGATATTATTAAAGTGGAAACATCTGTATTAGCTGTGCAAAATGAAAATCCACAGGAACAAAATGTCTCTCAAAGAGGAAAAGGTAAAACCAGCAGACCGTACTACAATTATTGCAACAAGCCAAGCCATACTCGACAAACATGTTGGAAACTGCATGGTCGACCATCACGTACACACAATCGCAGTATAACCCATATGGTTCAAAATGATGGTGAATCAGATGATCAACATGCTGATTTTATTACTTTATCTGAAGTGGATTGTAGTGATTACCTACAGTATCAAGCAGCTAAACAACAATCACTCTCATTTGGCACCTAAAAAACAAGTAATTCCTTTGCTTCTCTGAGCATGTCTTCACCCAATTCCTTTGCTTCTCTGGTGCTTCTGACCATATCTCCGATAATCAGAATCTTTTTTCAAACCTTATTCCTTCTTCAACCCTCTCCGCAGTTACCCTTGCTAATTGCTCGCATAATGCAGTAAAAGGATTAGGAGAAGTGCAACTTCTTCCCTCTATCTGTTTAAACTCTGTTTTATTTGCTACAGAATGTCCATTCAATTTGATTTCCACTAGTAAATTAACCAAAAGTCTTAATTCTTCTGTCACTTTTTTGATAACTCTATTGTTGTGAAGGTCTGGAGAACGGGGAAGACGATCAGAACATGATATGAGTCACAAGGACTATATCAAATGTCCAGATCACAACCACCAGTTGCCTTCACTTTCACTACGTTAGCTGATCTACTCCATAGTCGTTTAGGCCATCCGAGTGTTGCAAAGCTTCAAAAATTAATTCCTAATCTTTCCACATTGTCTTTTTTTGAATGTGAATCTTGTCAGCTTGGGAAACACACTCGCACTTTGTTTCCTAAAAGAGTCAATATTAGGGCTTCATCTATCTTTGACATTGTTCACACAGATGTTTGGGGTCCTAGTCGTGTTGTTTCAAGTTTAGGATTTCAGTATTTTTTTTACCTTTATTGATGACTTCTCCCGTCGCACATAGGTACTTCTAATGAAAAATCGTTCTGAATTGTTTTCTATTTTTCGAAACTTTTGCATTGAGGTAAATAATCAATTTGGTGTTCAGTACAGGTATTATGTAGTGACAATGCAAAAGAGTATTTATCATCCCCCTTCACTAGTTTCATGTCATCTCAAGGAATCACTCAATAGACTTCTTGTGCATATACTCCTCAACAAAATGGAGTTGCCGAATGTAAAAATCGGCATCTCATTAAAACTGCTCATACCTTACTTATACACCATCACGTTTCTCTTTGTTTTTTTGGGAGATGTTGTTCTCAATGCTTGCTATCTAATCAATAGGATGCCTTCTTCTGTGTTGCAACATCAAATTCCTTACTCAATTCTCTTTCTAGGTCAAAATCACTATCATTTACTTTTGATGGTGTTTGGATGTACTTACTTTGTTAATAACCACAGTCCTGGAAATGACAAACTCCAACCAAAGTCAATTAAGTGTGTCTTTCTTGGATACTCTCGTTACCACAAAAGTTATAAATGCTATTATCCAAAAGCACATAAATATTTGATCTCTGCGGATGTAACCTTCTTTGAGACGTCTCCCTATTTTTCACTAAACACTACAAACCAAAATTTGATGGCTCATGTTTTGCAGTGCCTATATTTCCTATACCGTTGGTTAGTCTTCTAGATAGCCCTTATGGATCTGCTACTCCTCTCGAAGTACCTCTAGCTAATACTAATGATAGCACTACACCTGATCTGGATACATTGGCAGCTCCCGATGACTCATCTCTTGCTCCTAAGTCACCTGCTCCATTCATGCCTTCATCAGATGCACTAACTCCACCAATTTCCATACGCAAAGGTATACGTACTACTCAAAAACTAATAAGATTTAACTGCTTAAGTTATAATCGATTGTCCCTATTAGATTATACCTTTGTATCTGCTTTATCTCATGTACCTATACCAAAGACTGTTGGTGAGGCATTGGAACATTCAGGGTGGAAAGGTGCTATGATCGAAGAAATGACTGCTCTAAAGACCAATAACACTTGGGAATTTGTCCAGTCAACGAAAAGAAAATCTACTGTTGGATGTATGTGGATCTATACAGTAAAGGTAGGTTCAGATGGAACAATTGATCGCCTGAAAGCTCGCCTTGTTGCTAAAGGATACAACCAGATTTGTGGCCTTGATTATGGTGACACGTTCTCCCCCGTTGACAAAATTGCATCTGTCTGACTGCTTATCTCCTTAGTAGCAATGCGTCGTTGGTCACTTCATCAACTAGATATAAATAATGCTTTCTTACATGATGAGCTTGCTGAGGAAGTTTATATGGAGAAACCTCCTGGGTTTGTTTCTCAGGGGGAGTGAAACTTAGTATGCCGTCCGAAATGTTTACTATATGGCCTTAAGTAATCTCCGAGGGCATGGTTTGGAAGATTTAGCTCTGTTTTCCAATAATTTGGGATGTCTCGAAGTGAAGCAGAACACTCCATATTCTATCGACATAATGGTCCAGAAAATAATATTTATATTGTCGTTGATGTTGATGACATTGTCATAACTGGAAATGATCAATAAGGAATATCTCAAATAAAGCAACATCTATTTAGTCACTTTCAAACCAAGGACTTGGGGAAGTTAAAGTATTTCTTAGGAATCGAGGTAACACAATCCAAGACCGGTATTGCTATCTCATAAAGAAAATATGCTTTGGACATACTAAAGGAAACATGCATGTTAAACTGCAAACTTATTGACACTCATATGGATCTAAATGTCAAACTAGTCCCTGGACAGGAGGAGCCATTGAATGACCCTGGAAGATATCGAACACTGGTCGGTAAACTAAATTATCTTACTATCACACGACCTGATATTTCATTTGCAGTAAGTGTGGTTAGTATATTTCTCCAAGCTTAGTGTAAAGATCATTGGGACACAGTAATTCGCATCCTAAGATACATCAAAAAAGCTCCAGGGAAAGGATTATTATATGAAGACAAAGGTCACACATACATTGTCGGATATTCTGATGCTGATTGGGCAGGTTCCCTATCAGATAGACGATCTACTTTTGGGTACTGTATCATGATTGGGGGAAATCTAATCACTTGGAAAAGTAAAAAAGCAATATCTTGTTGCCAGATCTAGTGCAGAAGTAGAATATAGAGCTACGACCCTAGCTACATGCGAGATTATTTTGTTGAAACAACTGTCACACCTCCTTTTTCCTACACCTGGAAGGGTGTAAGAGAGTTTTTTCCTATTTAAAGTGATAATCGAAACGGGATTATTTTTAATTAAAATTTAGAGTCGCCACTTGGGATAATTTATGGTATCCCAAGTTACCGGTTCAAATCCCGAATCGAGGAAAAGATTGATTCTGTTTTACAGTCCGCGAACATAGAAATCCGGGTAAAGAATTTTGTTAAACCGGGAGAAGCTGTTAGGCATTCCCGAGTTCTGTGGTTCTAGCACGGTCGCTCAACTGTTATTATTGGCCTAATTATCTAATTTTAAACACTGTAAAATCCATGTGTATTTAAACTTTAACCCGCTTTTAATTTTTTTAAGGAAGATTTCAACGTCATCTAAAATACGTCTTTGGACCGCGCCAAATGAAATGCACCCGCAGATCGAGATACATTATATTTAACGTTCGTAAGATTTGGATTTGGGTCACATGAAATGCACACCCAAGTTTAGGAAGGTAAATTTTAAAATAGCGCGCCTAAAGAGACTACGCATTTTCAAGTTTGCGAGGACCTTGAAAAATTCAACTAAATGGAACGGCTTGATTTCTAAAGAGTTAAAAGTTAATTAAGTGAGGACCATGGGTTTTTAGATTTTATTTGGCATGGCATGCCTCAAATTATTCTAATCGGACATATATCTTGATCCATGAGTCAGAAAGGCTTCAAACAAAATCAGCCAAATAGAATAAAATGTAATCCATGGAAAATTGTTTTTGAATCCAAACACATTAGTTAACTGAAGTGTTATACTAACTTGAAAATCAAAGTATGGACTCAATCTAATCACAAAATAGTATTCAAAATAAACACAGTAGTTGCATTGGCAAATCTCAACAGTGATACGTAAGACTCACAAAAAAAGAAATAAAAAAAATCTTATTCAACTTCTCACAAAAGAACGCTAACTCAGCAAATACAAAGAGACTTCCCTGCACATGGATCCAGAAATTGATTTTAGCTTAAGAAATATCACATAACAAACGGAATCTAAAATGTCAAATTTGTGAACATGAGGCTTTAATTCTATTTCTTTCGAAGATGAACATTCTACTCTTCATTTCTGGGATCAAATTAACATTACAATAGACATAATTCTAACAGCAATAAAAGATAACCATAATAGTCATAATTAAATACTAGAGAGGTCTGGAAAAAATTATAAGAGAACATACCTAAACAGACAAATCAACGAGAAAATCTGAACGAGAAAGGAAGCTCAACAAGCAGCAGTCCTAAATCAAAGGAAGAAAAATTCGAACGCCCAGCGAATCAATTCGAAATCTGCAGCCAACAAACTTGACTTCTATTTTGAATTGTTCGAATCCAAACCATGGGCAATCTACAAAACTCTATTGTTCTTCCATTTTTTTTTTACGATTTGTGAGTTTAAAAATCTCCATTCGAATCCTTTAACTCTGTTTCAGTTGTGCGCATCCAAAACTTGAGTGAGAGAATGAAGCTTCATGCTGATTTTCATAGAGATGGGAGATTTAGCCAATCAGCTACTGATGCTCTTGTTTTGGGGTAGGCGATTGTGGGCAAAACTAAGAGAGATAAGAGGAGAGTGATCAGCAGTGGCTTATGGGTTAGCAAGTCCAAGTTTTCTGTGATTGTTTTAGCAAAATCGAGAAGAAGAAGTGTGTTAAGTGGCACCGTTCTTCAGGATTTTTAATGGGTGAGGTCTCTTTTTGGTGATGATGAAGAACGAAGATGAAGAGCAGGGGAAAAAGTTGTGCTCACCTTATAGGTAGGGTTATGGGTAATGGGTAATGAGAATTTGGGTAGTAGTATTAGAATTGGTTTATGGGAGAATTGAATTGGCCTTGGGGAAAACTTAATTAAGAGAGCCCCAAAAAATCATACCTCTTTATTAACCTACCAAATTATATTAAAAATTTAACATAATATTTAAAGAATTAAATAACTCCTAAATTAAAAGAAAAGTTACAAAATTCAAAACTAAAGATTTAAAATGCAACATGAACTATTTTTGTGATTTTTTATATTTTTGTAAAACAAACTAATTTACTAATTACTCTAAAATGTAAAAATTAAGTCCTAAACAAATGCAATATATTTTTGTATTTTTTATGAATTGAATAAAATAAACGTGCACAGACAAATGCAAACAGTCGACAAAAATGCTACAAAAATCTACAAAATTGCAAATAATGGGAGAAATTTATTTTCTTGAATATATGGGAATAATTCATATAGGAAAAAAATAACGTGCTCACAGCTGCTCCTCTTTGCTCGGAAACAAAAAGAATTTTCGTGCAAGGATAACGTGAGCGGATACGAGCAATTTTTGCCCGTTTGAATACTCTGTGTGAAGAATATTTTGAAATATTTGACCGCACCTTGCTTCCGAGGTTGCCTACATATCCTTGGCTATAAAGGAATCAGGTCAGTGTAGTTTGAAAAGTTTCGGTAGCTGGGTGTAACGACCCGATCGGTTATTTTGAGTCCTAGTACTCCGTTCAACAATCGGAGGCAATGAACAGCTTTATATCAGGTATTATGACTTTTACGCATGATCGGAATTAAGTTCCGGGAAGTTCAAAGTCGATTTGGAAAGATAATTCTCATTTCGGAAGCTTAAAGTTGAAAGAATGAACTAGGATTAGAATTTTGAACAAACAATCTCAGAATCAGGATTTGGAGAGTCCAGTAAGTTCGTATGATTATTTTGGACTTGGGTGTATGCTCGGATTGGGTTTTGGATAACCCCGGAGCGTTTTGGCGCCTATTATGGAAGTTAGCATTTTGGAAGAAATTTTTTAAGTTTGGCTTGAAGTGCATTTCAGTATTATCGATGTCTGTTTGGGATTCCGAGTATGGGAATAGCTCCGTATGGCGATTCTGGAGTTGGGAGCGCAATCAGAAGTGAATTCGGAGGTCCGTAGGTCATTTTGAAGCCATTTTGGCTAAAGATAGAAATTTGAAGGTTATTGAGAAGTTTGACTGGAAGTGGAATTTTTGATATCGTGGTCGGAATCCGATTCCGGAAGTTGGAGTAGGTCCGTAATGTCAAATATGACTTGTGTGCAAAATTGATACCAATCGGACATGATTTGATAGTTTTAAACATCTAAAGTATAAGTTGGAAAGTTCAGAGTTAAAGCTTGAATTAGGGTGAAATTTGTGGTTTTAGCGTTGTTTGATATGATTTGAGGCCTCGAACAAGTTTGTAAAGTATTTTTGTATTGGTTGGTAGGTTTCGCTGAGGTCTCGGGGGCCTCGGGCAGATTCCGTGTGGTTAACAGATCGAATTTGGAGTTGAAGAAAAGTTGAGGCAGCTGTTATCTGGTATTTCTTCGCGTGCGAATATTTGACCACAGGTGCGGGGCCACAGAAGTGGCCAGGAAGACCGCAGATGCGGATTTTGGTGAGGGGAGCTGGGACCGTAGATGCGGTCAGGGAGCCGCAGATGCGGGACCGCACCTGCGATAAAGGAATCGCATAAGCAGAAGCTGTGGTGGTCAGGGTGGATCGTAGAAGAGGCCTAGTGACCGCACCTGCGGATCCGCAGAAGCGGTCCAGGGTCCGCAGGTGCGAAAATGACTGGACCAATGAGGTCTTTAGAATTCGGGGTTGAGTTCATTTCAACCCCATTTTTCTTTCATTAGAGTTGATGGGGAGAAGCTTTGAGGCGCCATTTTCGTCATTTGTCACGAGTTACGTAATTTATGCTATCTTTGAGTTAAATACAAGGTTTATGCATGGATTTGGGCATGAAAATTGTAGAAAAATTAGAGGTTTGAGGGAAGACCTAAAAAATTAGTGTTCTTTAATTTTCACCACGATTTTGAGCATGGAAGTAAGAGACAATCATATATTTGAGTTCGTGAGTTCATGGTAAACTTTATCTTCGAGAAATTTCAGATTTCGGGTACGTGGGCCCTAGGGAATTTTTGTCAACTTTTCGATTGGAGTTAGGAATTGCTATAAATTAGATTGTAATGAATAATTGAGCATATATTAATATATTTGCATAACCATTGGCAAGTTTTGGAGCGTGGTGCATCAAATGGAGACTTCGGGAGATCGTGGAATGCCGGTGATGGATCTTCGGAGTGAGATGAGTCTCCTTTCGAACCTTGTAAGAGGGAATTATTCCCATAGGTGAAATAATTGATTACGCGCTCCTATTTGCAGGGGCTACGTATGCACGAGGTGACGAGAGTCCGTGCATAGCTACTATCATGCGATTGTCTAGGTAGTTAGGACCCAAAAGCATGTTATATTTGGATTATTTGTGAACCCATGGATAGCTTGAATTGCTCAAATCACATTGAATTAGTACGTTAATTTCTAAAAGGATTAAACGTCATTTCTTAAAATTTGTTAACGGAGAATTGGTTTTATTTGGATAAATATTCCCCGATAAGTTCTTAATTGACTGATTGAGCGTGTATCCTTAAGTGTACATGCATCGCATGCATGATTCGCGAGTAGGGTATGTGTTTATTTATGGAACGGGCCGAACACCTTGACAAATTAAATAGATGCATCTATGGTTTGGGCCGTTCGACCCTCGGCAGTGCATAGTTTACATTCCTGTTGCATCGGGCCTTCGCCTCGGTGTGATTTACTCGTGTTATTTGTCGCTTGAGAACTTTCAAATGTGGAATTGGCCCTTCGTGGCTTGATATAAATTGATAAGATAATAAAGAATAAACCTTGAAAGCCCTTGATTATTTATTGAAGGTGTTACCTATTTTTCTGGCTTCGTGAATGAGAACTACTATATGAATCCATGATTTTCCTTACATTTCAGGGATATTATTAACTGACCTCTAGTAAGTGTCGAAGTTGACCATCTCGTCTCTACTTCTTGAAGATTAGGTGGGATACCCATTGAGTACACATTGTTTACGTACTCATACTACACTTTTGTGCATTTTTGTTGCACAAGTATATGTATCTCTAGCAGCCTACAAGGCATAGCAGCGTGGATGATTCTAGGATTAGGTGAGTTGCATTATTTGAGGTGACCAGTATTTAGTATAGTCCCTTTCAGCATATTGCATTTATTTCATATCCATTGTATTTTGGACGGATGTTGTATTTTATTTTCCTTATCTGTAGATGCTCATGCACTTGTGACACCGGGTTCTGGGATGGTTTTTGAAAGATTTGTGCTAATCGTTTATTATGTAATTTGAGTTTAAGTGGTGATCTTTTTTATTTATGAAAAATGGAAGGAAAAGTCCTAGATTTCAAAGATATTAAAAAGAGAAGTTAATCGATTGATTATATTGGCTTGCCTGACAGCGGTGTCCGGTGCCACCTCGACCCTTAGTGGATTTTGGGTCGTAACAACATGGTATCAGAGCACTAGGTTCCCATCGGTCTCATGAGTCGTGAGCAAGTCTAGTAGAGTCTCGCGGATCAGTGCGGAGACATCTGTACTTATCCTCGGGAGGCTACAAGGCTGTTAGGAGTACTTCCCTTCTTGATTTCCTTATAGTGTAGTTCAATTCCTTTAAGGCTTATGCCTTTGATTTCTTCCTACTCAATCTTATGCGAGCGCTTGTTATAAATTGAAAATTAAAGGATTGTAATGGCACTAGAAATATGGTGCAGGATGATTCTCTCGGTATAATTGATTGGACTATTATAGTCGCCTTAGTGAAGGATATTCTAGTGTTCAGCTCAGTAACAGAACTTCTAAGAGCCTTGAGTCTAGGCACAGGTTGCCGCGATGCTTATGAGCGATTATTACTCAGTATTGGTGTGATGGTAGGATGTTTGCCCACGCATCGGGGCAGTGAATGACTTGAATGGAGGTTTACTCAGTGTGTAATCAAGGGGTTCAGCATTTAATTCCAGGCAAGGTAAAGGCAGTCGGACTAAGAATGGTCAGATGTGGGCTAGCGAAAGTAATGAGACTTGGTAATTGCAAGCGTGATGGAGCTTTCTTCAATGATGGGGTGTCGTGGCCCTAATGGAACATACTAAGTTCGTCGATGTTATAATCTGCTACAATCACCTTTATGGTAGGATATTGTGAAATACTATTAGAGATACAACTGTTAGATATCGCATGGTACGGTTGTTTAGGATCGAATCAGAATTTCTAATATTGACGGTTCGATAAAGATGACCGTCGGAAAGGTTTAAAGGTTAGCAGTAGTTGTGGTTTTAGTCCAACGAAGATAGAGTTTATTTAAGGCAGCAAATAAGCAGCAATGTATGAGGAAGAACATGTACAAAGTGTCAGGTGGTGGCTAAAGTTTTCGGATTTCCGAGTAATCGATTAAGCGAATGAGTTTCGCTAAAGTGGGAGAGCGGTGGAGTCGCATATGTGCCTTGTATTGGGATGACCAACTACCTTAAGGAGAGTTTGGAATGATTTGGGATTTTAATGGCTGGCGATTGAAGCATGCAGAATTATTTAGAAGGATGGGCTATCATGTGGTAGGAGATGTAATATAACGAAAAGGAGCTCATTAATTGAAGAATGATGCATCATAACTTTGAATTTGAAGGATGTTGCCACGCGTCTAAATGATGACCACGGGGGGTAAATGGACATGTGCAGTTGGAAAGTGAGCTCAGACCCAGTATAGGTTATTCATATCGAAGTGATTGTGCCCCGTGCAGTGGCGTTGGAAGTGGCCGAGGAGAGCTTTGGGTTACCCAAGTGAGCAGGTTAGCGGTCGCGTGGCTGGGAAGGCTTCTGCGAAGAATCCTATTGGTTATATAGAAAAGGAATTGGTTGTGCAAATATGTTGATGAGTCAGAATATAAGAAGGGGTTTTACAAAAACATTTTGAGATCTTTGGCGGTTGATTGCGTGAGGTTATGTCAATAAGAGATAAAGAGGACGGGTGAATTCTAGATTTGTGGTATGATGGCTTCAAGCTAAGTGGAAGAGTCCCACCGCCTATGATAGGGTTTCGGAGTTAACTGCTCATGAGGTTTCTAGTTATTAGCATATTGATGGGTTATTCCAGCTACGGGAAAAGACCATAAGTGATAAAATGAGTAGATGAATTATTGGGGGCGTGCTATGGTTGGACTTATTGGCTCAAGTCCGAACTTGGAATAAGATTCAGGATTTATGCCTTGTATAGATGCAGGTTTAAGAGGAAGTGGTTTCGCCGGTTACTTCATCGAGAGGGTATTCATATGTTATAAGATTTATGGGGCGGATTATATTCGGGTCCTAGTCAGAGCGGGTGGCTCACAGTGATGGTCCTAATGAATTCAAGAGTTAAAGTGTGATGCCTATCGATTTTGAGCCTATGGGTACGGCTAAGAATCAAGCTTGGACAACAGCTTATGAGAAGTGGCACAGAATGTTTCGGAATGTTTTGGCTTCTGATGTATCAATTAGGAGGCATGAAATGGTTCGGGGAATTTGTGACAGCATGGTCTCGTGATTCAAGGTCACTCAAGGTGAGTGTAGATAGAGTATGTTGTATGTTAAATGGAGTTAATATCATTTCTAAGGCAAGCAAAGATAAATTGGAAGAAGGTAGATTGATTAGCCGCAGTTGAATTTGAGACAGCATGGTCCCGTGATTCAAGGTCACTTGGGGTGAGTGTAGATAGAGTATGTTGTATGTTGAATGGAGTTAGTATCATTTCTAAGGCAAGCAAAGATAAATTGGAAGAAGGTAGATTGATTAGACAAAGTTGAATTGGCATATTGGGGCCAGTGATTAGTTCATTCTGCGTGATCAAGTTATGTGTATGATTTATGGCAGTGCGTGTGAGCCTTGACGGCCGTCGTAATTGATGTTATTCGGAAGCATTCTTCTGTTATGGCTTGTTTAGTGGAAGCGTATTCCGGAAGGGCTATGTTGTCTTAGACCACTACTTAGAGATTTGCATATCGTATGGTTATGGGAATTTACCTGTGTGTTACTATGATTCTCCTGAAGTGAGTTAAGTGAAAAGTTCTTATGTGATGAAGTGTTAAAATATTAATGGTTTTGGAGTTACGATGAGGATCGTGTTCTATCATATTTTGGCACGTTGGGTGCAGTGAGTAGCATGAAAATTCGAAGTAAGGATCGAGGTTGCAGTTTGGTGCTGGTAAGGATGTCACAAGCTCGGATGAGCAAGAAAAAGGTTGAATGTTAAAGTAAATTGGAATTGTATTCAGCGTCACCTGAGATCGATGCGTTGTGTAAGAGGATTTGCATCCTGGTTAAGGATTCTTGATCGCTTTTCAGCGTTAGTGTGGCTGATGGTTTAGATGTGCGGACCCATTATTTATTTCGGAAGATTGTAGGAGCTTGTCCCACAGGAATCTGTGTGTTATTTGTCGCTTGGGCTGAATCCGTGTGATTTGCATCGGTGTGATTTCTGCGTGTTATTTGTCGCTTGAGAATTTTAAATGTGAAACTGGCCCTTCCTAGCTTGATATAAATTGATAAGATAATAAAGAATAAACCTTGAAAGCACTTGATTATTTGTTGAAGGTGTTTACCTGTTTTTTTGGCTTCATGAATTAGAACTACTATATGAATCCATGATTTTTCTCATATTTCTAGGATATTGTTAATTGACCTCTAGTAAGTGTCGAAGTTGACCATCTCGTCACTACATCTTCAAGATTAGGTGGGATACTCATTGAGTACACATTGTTTACGTACTCATACTACACTTCTATGCATTTTTGTTGCACAGGTATATGTATCTCTAGCAGCCTACTGGGCATAGCAGCACAGATGATTCTGGGACTAGGTGAGTTGCATTATTCGAGGCGACTCGCAGCTAGTATAATCCCTTTAAGCATATTGTATTTATTTCATGTCCATTGTGTTTCAGACGGATGTTGTATTTTATTTTCCTTATCAGTAGATGTTCATGCACTTGTGACACCGGGTTCTGGGATGGTTTTCAAAAGATTTGTACTAATTGTTTATTATTTAATTTGAATTTAATTGGTTAACTTTATTATTTATGAAAAATGGAAGGAAAAGTCTTATATTTCAAAGGTATTAAAAAGAGAAGTTAATCGATTGATTAAGTTGGCTTGCCTGACAGCGGTGTCCGACGACACCCCGACCCTTAGTAGATTTTGGGTTGTGACACTGGGATTACCATGAAGTGGTGATTTCACTGTTGCTGCTGCTGCTACTGCTTACTGAACCCCTTATTACACCATGACAAAATAAAAGAAGCTAGGCTAAACTATGATCTATGAATTACAAAAATCCTATCTATATCCTCAAACTTGATCTTGTGGTTCTTGTTGCCTTGTGGGCTGTATTTTCCAGGTGATGTTCCTTTGTTGCTGACTTGAATTATAATCTGAGTTGCTTTCCCTTTCCTCCAGGTGGACGCCTGATTGCGGAACTTGAACCGTCTTTCTTTGAACAATGCTACTTTGTTCTTCAGGTAGGCTCCTAATTATCAATACTTTGAGTTGCTTTGTTATCCAGGTGATCTTCTGATTTCCGATGCTTGAATTGCTTTGTTCTTCAGGTAGGCTCTTAAATATCGATGCTTGAACTGCTTTGTTCTCCATGTAAGCTCCTGATTACCGATGTTTGAATTGCTTTGTTCTCTGGGTAGGCTCCTGATTACCGACGCTTGAATTGCTTTGTTCTCCAAGTGAGCTTCTGATTACCGATGCTTGAGTTACTTTGTTCTCCAAGCGGGCTGCTGATTATTGACGCTTGAGTTGCTTTGTTCTCCAGGTAGGATCATGATTACCGACGCTTGAGTTGCTTTGTTCTCCAGGTGGGCTCCTGATTATCGACGCTTGAATTGCTTTGTTCTCTAGGTGGGCTTCTGATTACCGACGCTTGAGTTGCTTTGTTATCCAGGTGGGATCCTGATTACCGACGCTTGAATTGCTTTGTTCTCCAGGTGGGCTCCTGTTTACCGATGCTTGAATTTCTTTTTTCTCCAAGTGGGCTCCTGATTACCGATGCTTGAATTGCTTTGTTCTCCAGGCGGGCTCCTAATTACCGATGCTTGAATTGCTTTTTTCTCCAGGTGGGCTCCTGATTACTGGATTCTCCAGGTGGGCTCCTAATTACCGCCGCTTGAATTGCTTTATTCTCCAGGTGGGCTTCTGTTTACCGACGCTTGAATTGCTTTTTTCTCCAGGTGGGCTCCTGATTACTAACATTTGAACTGCTTCCTTTCCTTAAAACTGGTGTTGTTCTCCCTTTCTCTCCAGGTGGCTCATGATCTCAGCAAAATAGACAAAACAAAGAAAATTTTCTTCCCTAGTTTAGTAGTTGGGCACATCTGTAAGTGTTAACTAAATCATGTTACCAAATATCAATAAGAATTTGAAAGCTAGATCCCGTTGTCCAGAAGGGTCCCGAAAACTCCTAGTTAAATGGCAATTTTAAATTCAAATTATATATTCTAAAGCTACGACTTCCCCTAAATATTGTTATCTAAGAAGGTCTTAAAACTACGTCCCATTATCCAGGAGGGTCCTAAAAATTATAAATCAAGTCTTATCTTAAGAGTTACAACTTTTACGGCTGAATTATATTACCCTACAGCAGAATATACGCTAAATCTTGTTATCTAATAGAAATCTTAAAGCTAAGTCCCATTATTTTTTAGGGTCCCGAAAACTCCTAATTGAATCCTATCTCAAGCATGAAAACTTTGAAGCCAACTTATTTTCCTTTGGGGTACATTTATGCTAGATTTTGTTACCAATGATTGTTTTGAATTTTAAACTAGGTCCCATTTTCCAGGAAGGTCCCTAGAATTTACGGCCAAACCTGTCTAGTGCTTGCTTTTCTTTACGGAGGGTTTCTCTGAAACAAACGAAATTTCTTCCCCTGTTTCAATAAAATAAAACTTGTGAATTTAATCATGGTGGTTGGTTTGTGCCTTTAACTTTGAGGGTGATTGCTCCTTCACTTCCTATGATAACTTTGGTTTCCACTCGAAGACCTTGCTTGTTTATTGACTAACCACTTTCTCTGTCACCCTTATCACAGAAAATACCTCTTCTCCGTTCAGACCCAATACCCTCTATATGTTGCATTGCTCATGAACTGACACTTATCAAACCTTTGGGTCTCACATGAATCCCAAAGCACGTCAATTGTCATCCACTCACTGCGCATGCTATTCTTTCCTGACTTAAATCACTGGCCTTTGCCTTGAGGTCTATTGCTCCATCACTTGCCCTGATAACTTTGATTTCTGCTTGGAAGACTTAGCCATCTTTTTTGTCAATCTTATCACAAAAAATACCTTTGATCCGTTCACCCTAACCCTCCATCTGTTGCATTGTTCATGAACTGATATATTCCAAATATTTGCATTTCACATGAACCCTAAAGCATGTTGATTGTTACCAACTCAGTGTGCTTGCTGTTCTTTCCTGACTTGTGACACTTTGATGTGTTAGCCAGATCCCGTTTTGTGCACTTGGAAAGCTGGTGGCAAATTTTGAAGTCATTTCTCACTTGTTCCGACCAAACAGACTCAGGAAGAGGAAGTAAACAAGACAAAAGGAACAGAGTAAAGGACAATGGAAATAGATGATTCATAACAAGAAAACTACAAAGTAGAAACCTATCAGATGTGGGTACCAACTCTAATGACCATGACATTCACCTGCGGATTAAGTGGCCTAATCTGTCAAACAGGTCTGATGTTCAACTCTTATTGTACCTATAAATTGTGAAACTGGGCTTCAATGCTCCCAGTATCCAATGAGATTCACGATCCTTATTTGACTTGTGGTGCCCGAAGGGTTTTCACCATCCAATTTCCAATAACCGCTAGATGATGTCAATACACACAATCTACAACCGCTGCACAGTCGGATCACTAGAACTTCTAGTCTCCAACACATATAACACATGAATCACTATGCCTGATCCCACACTCTACTGTGCGAATACATAACACACATCAAGTATCCATTCATACCACGAAAGATATTCAAGAATTTACCTGCGCCATCAACATCCCAATTATCAACAGTCGATCCAACAAGAGGATACCGCGATACCACCAAATTTTATCAGTCTACATTACCTTGCCCTTTTTCTGAACATATACCCCGTCAAATCACTAGAATAACAGTACCATTTTCCTTAATCGTCGGAAGATCGTTTCTTTATTCACCTGCACCTACCCGTGCTGCTCAAAAATTTAATGACTTCCCATTATGAACTGAACCAAAACCTTGGACACGCAATCTCAATTCTCCATATCATATCACATAAACCATACCACACTAGGACAACATGAGGACTTCTATCTCTCTCCTGCGCCGCAGACATCGACGCACTCAACTAGTCAAGAACTTTCATGATCCCATATAGGAGAAAAATTATTACACACTCCATACTTCGCAAACCCATAGGAAATATACTCATTTTCAAACCACGGTAAAACACATCAAGTACCACAAGCATTGATCTTTCCTAATGAAAACACAGTCTCTGGCCACATATACAAACTTAAGACACCTGATTGTTACATGCAAAATCTTGAACATAGTAAAACTATTCTCGAGAGTCATTCACTCTTATTCAGCTGTAATTCACCTGCCTTATTGAACAGAACCACTCGTGCCTTATTAGCACCCTGACACCGTAAAACATGATATCATACAGA
Source organism: Nicotiana glauca (assembly GCA_026770625.1). Lineage (NCBI taxonomy): Eukaryota > Viridiplantae > Streptophyta > Magnoliopsida > Solanales > Solanaceae > Nicotiana > Nicotiana glauca. The sequence goes on from MU691743.1 coordinate 304,471, forward strand.
TACAAACAACCATCTTTCTTCTCTATACACTGAGCATTCTTTATCAATAGCAGCTCAAAACATTCTAGTATTTTCTCACATCTACGAAGAACCATATATCCTTTATCAAAATTTTTCCCTTACACGCGCCATTCTCGGCTCAATTTTCGCGACCAGAACTGATCCGCCAACATACCTTGAGACAAAACCAACATAGTACCTAACGGTGCAATCAGCTAATCAATAGCAACCTCCCCAACTTGGCTCGAAGCCAAATACCAGG
>MU691746.1:0-23764 GCA_026770625.1 Nicotiana glauca
TCAAACAACTCTTCAATGATTTTAATAGCGTCTCATAAGAAAGAGAGCCCCAGTTGAAGGAAGAGCAGAGTGCATTATCGTCGATAATTTTCATTATCTGATCGGACACATTCCTATTCTTCCGCTTGTCCATCAAAATAGATTCAACAAAATAGATTGTTGCCAACTTCAAAGCATCATCATCGTTGCCAACAAATGATGAAGTTGTACCATGTGGGTGACTAGAAATAAAACTAATCAAATCACCCAACTCAATTCTATCCTTTCCAGGGAAATAGACTCTTAAAAGCCTACTCTCTTTCTCATGTAAACCTTTGATGTCGAGCGATGAATAAGACTTCAAACCAGTAATTATATGAAATGCATCACGGGTAAACTTAATTTCACGGTCAAATACCTTGAATGTCATTGAATCAGGTTCATTATTTATAATTTCTGAAAGCAATATACAGAGAATAAGTTTACCAGAGAACTTCACACTTTGTAATCGGAAGAAGTTGCCAAAAATATCATCCCTCAATTTCTTCCACTGGCTATTCGACAAAAAACCTTTAATTGTTTCCTTATATTGTAAATCTCCTTTCCAATACACCATAAAATTACGCCAATCATCAAACTCGAACACATGGTCTCCTTCCATTATCACACAATAAAAGAAGGAAAAAGAAAATAAAGATTAGGACTTACAGTTAGTTGCAGGGACTTGGTCCTTAACTTCAAGTGTCACATACAAAAGTTAAGGACAAGCAGTCCTTAACTTAAAGTTTAAAGGTCAAAAGTTAAGGACAATAGGTCCTGAACTTCGAATTTGTAGTTCAAAAGTAAAGGACATTTGGTCCTTAAATTCAAGTTTCATGTGTAAAAGTTAAGGACAATCAACCCTTAACTTTGATTTCCAACTTCAAAATTTAATGTCGTTTCTTTCTTATATTTCATGAACACAGTTAACTAAAAATTCATAAACACAGTAAGCTTATGAATTTCTACGACTATTTTTATGAAATATACCTACATAATCAAATATATTGAATCAACCACAAACACATTTCACATTTCAACCCTAAAAATTTCTGAATAACAGAATCACACTACATCTCCGACACTAAATCAACATATAATGATCATTTTTGAAATTTCAAACATACTTCACACGACATTGAACCCGATTACACATATAGAAAAATAAAAATGCATAAAAAAAAAAGCACACATTACCAGTCGCGAACGATTCACAGAAGATGAAGGAGCAGGAAGATTAACTGAAGATCGTTTGCATGCGAGGATGATAAATAAGCAGAGAAGACGCAACTTGCCCTGAAACCACTCTCAAATGCTTTTCCCTCGACTGAATGAAAAATAAGGATTTTTGGGCGTTTTGGCATTATAAGCGCATTGAAGAAAGGGTAAATGTGTCTTTTTCCTATTAGTAGTGGCTATTTTTGCTAAGCATTGTAATTAGTGGATAAAAATTAAAGACACCCTTAATTAGTGGATACTACACGCCATTTTTACCTTATGTGTTTCGACCATAATTTTAGAATAATATGTAATAATAATTAGGTTCACAGTTAGATATTTTATTTCTTAATAGAAATATAAAGTCTACGCAAATACTGGGAACTCGGAAATCCATATGCTATGTTCTACGTCCGACCCTTAGAGGACATGCCGTTAAACGAGTCCGAAATCTAAATGGCAAATTTTTGGACTCAAAACACGTTTCTGCAGTTTTAAAAAAAGAGTTACTTTTCTACCTAAAACACAGTATTATACTGCGTTTTACTTTAACGTAATTTTAGCCGTTAAAGTAAAGCGCAGTATAATACTGCATTTTACATATAGCGCAGTATTATATTGTGTTTTACATATTAAATTTAAAACCCCCATGCCGTTTACCTTATAATTTATCAAGTATGCTGGATGTGGATGCCCTCACAAGGGATGCTGACGAAATTTGGTCAACAATGTGAGATGAGTCTAGACCAGCGGTGCTGGCAAAAAGCATGTATTTTTTCCATAAATTTAATATGTAAAATGCAGTATAATATTGCGTTTTAGGTAGAAAAGTAACTTCTTTTGAAATTGTAAAAATTTATTTTGAGTCCAAAAAGTTATCATTTAGGTTTCGGGCTCGCCGTTAAACTTCTTGAATATTGGCCGTCTACGTATTTGGTAAAGAAACTAAATAAACAATCAACTAAATACTTTGAGATTTCGGGACAAAAATAGAAAGATTTCTCATCTAACCACAATAAATAAATAAGTTAAAAACTTGTCGGTGCAGCATTTTCTTCTCCTTCTTTCTTTTTTTATTTATTAGTTACCAAAAATAGCATTTCTTTATTGTTTTCGTTACGGAATTCAATAAGTTTGTTGGACAAGCATGTTGTACCTTGCACCTACTTAACAAATCCCTTTCATATCTTCTGTACGTCTCCGCCGCCGTTGAGAATTTCCCGGCGAAAGTATAGGCCTATAGCGCTTGTCCAACACGCGCCTGTACAGCAATATAAGTATCAAATCACACTTAAATCTTAAAAATTTCTCCTTTTTCTCATGGATTTCTTCAAATCTGTATTCGCCGATGATGCAGAAGAACTTTCCGATTCCGAAAACGCCCCTACTTCTCCATCAAATTCTCAATCTCAACCCGAATCCCCAAACCCTAACCCTAACCCTAATATTCCAGCCATATCAGACGCATGGACTTTCGGTTCGAGCTTGTTCAAAACCATAGCATCGAAATCCGAATCCGTGATGCAAAATTACCGCCGCGAGCTCGAAGAGTTCAGCTCCGGTTTGAAAAAGGAAACCGCTACTATCCGTGAAGTTGCTAGCCGTGCCGTTAAGGACTTGCCGGCTCGGCTTGAATCTGGCGCCGCTGTTGCACAGGAATCGCTCGAATCGGTTGGTCAAGCGATCGACAATATCGGCTCCACTGTAACAGAGATTATTGCTCACGGTAAGGACTCGATCCTTGTTAATGATTCTGATAGCGAATTATCTGAAAATAGTACTAGTAGGAGTTTAGGGAGAACTAGTAGTTTAGAGCGAACTATGAACTTGGATGCAAAACCTTATAGTAGAATTGATGCGATGATTCGAGCGGTTCAGTGTGATGCGAAAACTTATTGTGAAGAGCCAGAGGCTTCGAGTGATTATAACGAGTGGAAATTGGGATTTGTAGTGGAGGAGAAGAGCGGGGAAATTGAGGATTTGATCAAGGAAAATGGTGTAATTGATGAGATTTATAGTGAGGTTGTTCCGCATAGGATTGACCGGGAGATGTTCTGGAGCCGATACTTTTACAAGGTTTATAGAATAAGGAAAGCAGAAGAAGCACGGGCGAGGCTTGTGAAGAGAGCGATCTCGGGTGAGGAAGAAGAGGAATTGAGTTGGGATGTTGAGGATGAAGATAATGAGGATACGGAAGGGAGCAGCCGTGTTGCTAGTGAAGATGTTTTGAAAGAAGAGATTCAGAAGAAAATGGATTGTTTAGAGGTTGAGGACGAGGCAAGTAGATCCGTAAGTGGAGAAGATGAGAAAGAAAAAGGTCTAGAGATGAAAAGTGATGACGGGGATGAGAAAGATAGTTTGGTAGGAAGAGTAGATGATGCTGAATCGAGGGGTGATCGGGGTAGTTCAGAAGGTAAGAATGATAACAGTGATTTTTCAGTTATTTCTAGCCAATTATCTTCGCACGAGGGAGATGATCTTGGGTGGGATGAGATCGAAGATATTGGAAATGGTGATGAGATAAAGGTGCCCGAGAGAATGAGCCCAAGTAAATCTGATTTGAGGAAGCGATTGACTGCTGCTGAGGCTGAGGAGGAGCTGCCATGGGATATTGAGGATGATGATGAAACTGCTAAATCATGATAATGCTCCTTGTCTTGTGAAGTTGTTTATTTGCTCTCGGCTAGTATTATGGTTTACTTTCCAAGTGTCCATTGCAGAATATAGCAGAGGTGGTTTTTTATGGCTTTAAAAATAATGTATATATCATTTTTTTTAATATTTAAGCATCTGTATCTACCAACTGCTACTTTGGTCTATTCTCTCTGTTAACGGAAAATTCATATTGTGGTTGGATCTGCATCTGAAACCTCAGTCTTTGGAAAAACACTTTTCCTTTTTTTTATTTTTTTCTCGATCACCTTCTTGAAATGGCATTTGCTGAATGTGATTTCTGATGTGAACTTGCAAGTGCCTTCTTTTTTTTTTTTTTTGATGGGTGCGAACGTGTAAGTGTCTTTGAGGCTTTTGAATCTCAAAGTCTACCTATCATTGATGCAGCTAGAGAAATATACAAGTTAAGACGTTTGGGATTTAATAAGCGTAGTGCTCATAACAGCATACGCCTGCAGTTATGATATTTTATTTTGGATCTGTACCTTTCCTTGGATTGGTGAAGTGCACGGTTAACCATTAATAATACATGTATTTACTTTTAAGCCACTGTTTAAAATGTCTTTAATCTTTAGCTACTATTTTAATAAACTTTACATGCCCAGACGAAAAACCCTTATGCTCATAAAAGTTCTAGACCAAATGTCCTTAACTTTTGAACTTGCAACTCTAAGTTAATGACTTCAGGACTACATGTCTTTAACCTTTGAACTTGGAACTCGAAGTTCAGGATTATCTGTCCTTAAGTTCTGTGCTTGTAACTCTAAGTTAAGGACTATTTGTCCTTAACTTTTGAACTTGTAAGTCTAAGTTCAAGATCTATTGTTCTTAACTTTTGAGCTTGTTGGTCTAAGTTCAGGACTAAGTGTCCTTAACTTTTGAGCTTGTAATTGTAAGTTCAAGACCAAGTGTCCTTAACTTTTGAGTTTGTTAGTCTATGTTCAGGACCTATTGTCCTTAACTTTTGAGCTTGTTAGTCTATGTTCAGGACCTATTGTTTTTTGATTTGCTCTTCTATGAAATCAAAGGGTTTTCGTCGTTGTTTCGAATTTTCAACTGCTAGTCGTCGTTGTTCCCACATTACGATTTAATCACAGGTACATTGCATTAACTTTCTGTGTTTTATTTTACGATTTAATTTCTGGTTTTAGGTTTGATAGTCATGTATTTATGATAGGGTTTCATTTGATAAGTTCGTTAGTTTTACTTTTACATTTGTATTTTTAGGATTTTTGAACGAGTGTTTATGTTGTTAATGAAAATTCTATAAATTCTTATGTGATTAGACGTTCAAATTTTTAAAAATTTTCAGAGTTAAACAGATGATAATGATACCTTAGATAGGGGCTGAAGTTTTTTTTTCATGTTTCGGCAATATTTTTGGATTTAAATTTGTGTTTTGTTTTTTTGCTGAATGTTTGTGCTTGTATGGAGAAACAAAAATTAAGTTTTTGTATTTGTAACTGGTGAATTCCATCTTTAGGAGCTGAAGTTTTTTGTGTTTGTTACTGGTGAACTTCAGCTCTAGAGCTGAAGTTTTTGTTTTATACCTGTCGAACTTCAGCTCTAGAGCTGAAGTTTTTGTTTTATACCTGTCGAACTTCAGCTCTAGAGCTGAAGTTGTTTTTTGTAACTGTCGAACTTTAGCTCTAGAGCTGAAGTTTTTATTTTATATCTGTCGAACTTCAGTTCTAGAACTGAAATTTTTGTTTTATACTTGTCGAACTTAAGCTTTCTTAGGTGTTGAAGTTTTAAATGATATTTTTGATAATGTCCTGATGTTATTATTTGTATCTTTTACTTTTTTTGGACAGATGACTCCTAAAACATCTAAAGATCCTAAAGCACCTAAAGATCCTAAAGTAGCTAAAGAAGGCAAAGCACCTAAAAAACCTAGACTACCTATAGTAGCACCAGGTCCTTATGTCTCTGAGCCTCCACCTACAAGGCCAGGACAAAAATATTTTGAGTTTACAGAATGGTTTAATTCTAAGGGTTACTGAAAGGGGAACCATGATTTGAAGAGTTTAATTACAAATTTCTTGACTCCTGCACAAAGGGATAAGCTTAATAATGGTGCATTTAGATACATTATTGCTATGGAGAATTTCAAATGCAGCATGAAGTTGGTTCATTGTCTGTGTCTTTCTCGAATATTCACGAATGATCGAGACTCTGTTAGTTTCAAGATTTTTGAGCATGATGTTTCCTTCACCCTTGAAGACTTTCACATTATGTGTAGTTTGCGAATCACATCAAATAATATTGAAAAACCATTTAATCGAGAGAGCACTATTCTTAAGCGCTATTTTGGTAAGTCCAAGGGTGTGAGTTTGAAGGATATTCGAAGTTTTATGACTCGCAATGTAATTCCAAAGAATGCTGTGAATCATGCACACATATGCGAGAGTGATGATGATGCAGTTAAGCTTATGAAAATTCTTATTGTAGAGTCTATTCTGTTTGGAAAAAATATTGAGTCATGTGTGATTGAGGAGTATGCATCTATTGTTGAAGACGAGAAGCTTTGTGCTGAATATCCTTGGGGTAATGTGGCTTATGAGAAGCTCATTTATTCACTGAAACATGCATTGGACAAGCAGAACAAACATCATGCAACTAAGTATAAACTTACTGGATTTCCATATCCGTTATGTGTTTGGTTCTATGAGCGCTTCCCAGATATTTGGGAGAAGTATGTAGCAGAGGATGAGTACCTTGATATGCCTCAGGTCCCCAGGATGTTACGTTATGTATGCGTGGGAGAGCCTAAATATCCCGAACAATTATATGTTCAAAACTCATGAAGTAAGTTATTTTTTTTTTTGTATTTGTGCTAATATGCTGATGTATTAGTTTTTTTCTACTCATAATATACCTTTTTGTATTAAACAGAGATATCGCGACTTTAGGGTATTGAGTATAATTCCTACAGAAGAGGAATAGAATTTAATGCCTTTAATTGGGAAATTACCGTGCAGCCGGATTCGTTCAAATGTAGTTAATGCAGTTTCTTCAACTGGTAAATCACCACGTACTCTAAGTCGATCCAAAGAATTGAATCGAACTCCTGTCATTGGTAAATCACCACCTACAAAGAGTCGATCAAAAGAAGCGAATCAAACTCATGACATTGGTGAATCACTACGTAGTCGGAATCAACCAAAAGAACCGAATCGAACTCATTTTATTGGCGAAGCATCTCGTACCAAGAGTCATTCTACCTCGTCTATATCTGACTTTGATGACGATGAATTACTTGATACGCTCTATAAGTTTTGATCTGAAGTTTTTTGGGTTTGTTTTTGTAAAAGTACAACATATTTTTTGAGCTGAAGTTTTCTTCTATATCTGAATTTTTGTTGTGTATCTATTGTAGAGGTTAACGACGGAGGTTCAAAGGCATGCAGAAAAAGAAAGAAGCACGATCGTGAACGAAGTTTTTGATAAGTTTAAAAAGAAGGAGAGAACTGTTATTGTGGATGAGATTTTTGTAAAAGTGAAGGTAAGTTAATTTATAGAGAAGTCTTTTTATTTGTGTTAATTTTATTTAAGATTAATCATTGTTAGTAATTTTTTTTCTAGGAATATTTCGATGAGAAGTTTGAACAGTTGTTTACTATTGTCAACAAATCAAATGGAATGGACGATGGCAATTTTGATTTGAGTAAGCATCGAGAATATGACAGGAGGAACGACTGCTACAAAGATCCATCGGCTTTTGAAGGCGATCAACATGTTCAAGAACAAGTTGAAGAGCACAGTTCCGGTGCAGAGAGATTGAGTAGAGATGTAAATGATGAAGCACATTTATCAACTGAGAATATTGGAAGCAAGCAAGGTGCACATAATCAAGTTGTTAAGACTGAAGAACATACTGCTCATGATGCATTGAGCAAAGTCGCAGATGATAATGCTACATATAATGAAGCGGTTGTTGAAGGCGTTGAACATTTTCAATAACAAGGTGGGGAGGAACAATCCAATGTCTGTAGACAGAGTAAAGGTGGAGAGAAAGGTGCAGATGATCAAGTTGTTGGCACTGAAAAATATGCACCGAGTTGTGCTTTGGAAAGTGATATTGGAAAAGGCAATTTGTTTGGCGATAGAGATCAAGCACGTATTGGTACTTTAAATCTTAAAGACGATCGTTATACAGGAGTAATAGCGATTTGCAATGAACTTCTAGGTGGTGATACACAGGAAGTTGTTACTACAGGTACAAAGTGTGAAGTTTATAATATTTCAATTATACCTTAGATAGGAGCTGAAGTTTTGTTTTCATGTGTTTTTTTTTGTAAAAACTACAGCATGTTTTTTGGTGAATGTTTTGGTTTGTAACTGGTGAACTTTCAGCTATAGAGCTGAAGTTTTTTTTTATAACTGTCGAACTTCAGCTCTAAAGCTAAAGTTTTTTTTATAACTGTCGAACTTCAGCTCTAGAGCTAAAGTTTTTTTTGTAACTGTCGAACTTCAGCTCTAGAGCTGAAGTTATTTTTTTGTAACTGTCGAAGTTTTTGTTTGTGACTGGCTAACTTCAGCCTTCTTAGAGTTGAAGTTTTAACTGTTTTTTTATAATATCCTGTAGTGAAATTTTCACTATAGGTATAAATTTTTTCTATGTTTTATATATAGAAAAACTAGTTGATCTATTCCCCCTCTTTTATGAATATGCAGTGGAAGTTGAAACTAGTCATGGTTCAATTGCCACAACTCAAAAACTCTCTGATGATGCTCAATTGAATGAAGGCAGAGTTGAGAAAAACCTTGCAGAGAATACTGCAATGGCCGTCGACGTTGGTTCACAATTGAATGATGCTGGAAATGCTGATATTTTGAAAGGCATGCAACCTGGGGAAACCACAGCGGAAGACAAACGTAAAGGTATTCTATAGATCATGAATTTATTATATTTGATCGAAGTATATTTTTTACATTTTAAAATTTTACATATTTTATTTTCTTTTTTATGTTTTTGAATGATTTTTCAGAAAGACTGGAGGCAACTCGAGAAGAATTGGGTGAAATTCTGTAGCAATATGAAAAAGGAGAAATACATATATTCACACCTATTGACTCACAGACAAGTGTGAAGTGTGTTGGTATTATTTTATAAAATTTAGTCAGTATTATTTATTATTTATTTTTTTTACATGAAGATACATGATCTGTTGGAATGCAAACACCATCTGTGTCGCAATACTTAGACCAAGTAATTATTTTTTGTAATTCGATTACTGGCTATTTTTTTGCCTAATGTGTGTTCTCTATCAGTTTTATTTATGTTTATATTTTTCTTGCTTTTGCAGATCTCATCTGATGCATCGGAACTACTTCCAAAACCTAAGCAAAGGAAGATTTTTAGTTCTCCTATGTGTGACACCAGTGATATCCCTAACTACAATTTATGTTCATTTTCACTTGGTAGTACACAAGGGGCTGATTCAGAAGGTAATTCTGCTGCTGCTGTTGTTCGTGAAGAGACAGAAGAACGTCGTGAACAACAGGGAATTGGTCAAGCATCTGCCACGATGGTTGTAGTTTCCCCCCCTGCTGCTGAACAGCAGCAGTTAGTTGTGACGGAACAACAGGAAGAGCAAGCAAAAGGAAAACAAGATAAAAAAAGGGAAAATGATGCGTATGGAGAGTATTTAGTTGAGATCTCCTTATGTAGTTTATAAGAAAAACCAAAGGGGGCAAGATTGGATAGTAGGAAAGAATAGAAGAAGGTGTCCCTTCCATTATGTTAATCAAGACAGTGGATTGATGCAGAGATTTAAAGAGTGGTTGGAGATGGATGCCAGTGAATATGATTCCAATCCATTCAGATTAGCTGGACTTGATATTCAAAAATCATTCTTTACCGAACTTATGGATCCTGACTCTGATCTTGCGGATGAAGTAAGTTATTAAGTTTATTTTTCGAATTGGTTTTCAACTGTATTTCCCAAAAGTTCAGATTATTTTTTGTTGTATAGCTTTATTCATAGTAAACTGCTGAAATTTTTTAGCTTATTTGCTAAAACTGAATATGCTTAAGTTTTTGTCATGTTGTTTGTAGTTGTATAATGTGTTTTTTCTAAACTTTATAGTGGTAATTTCACATGTTATCATTTGTCGTTGTCCATTTGCAGTATATTGATGTGGGCGTATATTACTTGTGCAAAAAATATTGCTATCACCTTCCACGTTATACAAAATCAAGATATGCAGTAAGAGATTTACTTTTCGATCAATATATGACTATCCTGGATAGTATTCATCCTTCAGAAGAAAAGTTGAAGATAATTGAGAAAAGGAAGCAAAAGAGAATGGAGGTTATTAAGAGCAAATCAAAGAGAAAGAAGATATCCGAAGAACAGATTGAAAAAGAAGAAGAAGAAGAAGCGGTTATTAAGCCACTTACGGACTTTTGTTGGTATGAGGAAGAATCAACGCATGAAAAGGTGGCCAACTACGTAAAAGGGCTCGACCTTTCCTGTGGTATCTCATGGGCATCTGCCAAAAAAGTATTCTTTCCATTTCGACTTAAGACAAGGGAGGGCCAGATATCTACGCACTACTATTTTGGAATTCTGGACTTTGAAGACAAATTTATATTATGTGTATATGATTCTATGGGCGATGCAAATTGGTTTTGTTCCCAGTCAGTACGGTTACCCGCAACCCCCTAAAGATGAAGCATTAACTAGATTACCTGAGCATCAACTTAAGAGCTGATCAGTAATTGTGTAAGAAGAGACAGTGATCCTCAAGTAACCTGACACTGCTATGCTCACACGTTTAAAGGGAGTACAATGGGAGGAGGATTTATAAGGATAACTACATCCTACAAGCTGAAAATTTGGGCATCCAGCACCTCCATATCTACCGCATACTCAGTTCAAAAATATACCGATATGTTTGAGCTCTGCAAGGCCGACCAGAAATTGTGCAACATCAGTGATACTTTATTTTGAACTTCGGGAAATTGTACTTGACACCATCAAAACATTGGAAACTTTAACACTACTTACAAGTAATATACCAGTAGAGAGACGCACGATCTATCTGCATAATTCTTAAACAAAGCAAAGCAAAATTCTTAAAATTGTTAAAAACAAATGCGCATCAGGTGACACTCCCTGCACCTAGTTGTCTCCCTGCCTCAGAATCCGCAGAATGGTTAAGAACAGGTTCAGAATATCCAGGTACAGAGTGACGGATGCCCAGATGTACTCATCATATGTGAACCTCTTAATCAGGTTGTCTGTGTCATATACAATGTATCCACAGAAAATTATAGCACTGACTGCACCGATAAGAGCATTAGTTGCGGATCCTAGAGGGAAGAACATCTGCACATGGGGCAAAGTATCATAAGTCACAGCTGCAAATAGGTCATATAAAAAGTACTACTACTATTTTCTCATATTGGTTTCCAGGCTAAGGAGCAGAAGGAAAGGTTAAACCAACCTGCATGAATCCAGTCAGGATAAGTACAAAGAGGCTAGTAAACAGTATTGGACCCAGATAGCTGAAGTCCTTGCCCTTCCTAGAAGCCCAGAATGTGTATCCAGTCAGAGCTGAAACTACGGCTGATGTCAAGATCAAAGCTTCAAGGACAATTTTTCCTGTAATTTCAGAGCAGAGTATGAGCAAATCATCCAAGATGCATATGAAGAAGGCCAAACAAATGGCAAAAAGGAAAGCTTCATAAAGTAGAGAAACTACTCACCATCAGTATTAGCGCAGCTTACACCAACCGTGAGACTCAAAGAAGCAGTGAAGAGGCCAAGGAAAACAAAATTCAACGGATGCTTTTGCTGATATACATGCAAGGGCCACAGCACTGCACAGATACAAACTATCACTGCTCTAGCCTCTAAGAAAGTGGAAGGGAAGTGCAGAAAGGTTGATAAACTTTTGGAAAATTTGTTATGAGTGAGATCCAGAAGCATCAGATCGCACATCAAGTACAAAATGCGAAGAAACCAAACAGGGTTGTGTACACTATTAACACCAAACTAACCACTGTAACCTCAAGTTTCCTCCCTTTTCTCAGCTAATTAAGCTCTATTTAGCAACAACATATAGTCGAAGACAGTTCTGAAAGGAGAAACAAATGGATGCACTATCTGTGCAAACAGATATACTGGAGCAGATAAAAACAGCAACGGAATTACTTGCAAAATTGAAATTCACACTGGCCAGCAGTCACAAAACAAAGTTCAGGAAGAAATCTCAAACCTTCAGGTTGCATTATTGACTGGACACCATAAGGAAGACATAATCTAAGTGACTAAGGGTACCAATTCGGAAAACAGATATCAACAGTTATATGCCAATTACACACATACAAATAAGAACCTGGTAGATCGCAACTCTTTATATAAGCATAAAGAAATGAGATAAACAATCACCGATATGTTGCATTTGACAAGACAAACAGGACAACCCATACCCGCAAAGAGAATTCTTTAAAGTCACAGTTCAAAAATCATAGGGATTTAAAATATCAAAAGTGACATATATATTGACATTGTACAAATTTATGCTATCGGTGTAATTTAATTGGTTATAACTAACAAGTTACTACTTTATTTTTTAGGTTACTATATTGATCTTGCTACAAAGATTTACATGTTATTTTAGGCCAGTTTAACCTGATGAGCTAAAATACCTACACTACAATACAACAGGGACGCATAGAACATGAACTTGAACAAAATAACCTAATAGATGGCACAACCTTCCCAATCAAAGGATAAATCAAAGATATAATTTATGGTGAAACGATGGATCGCAAAATTCGCTCTAGTCATAGCATAAAAATAGGAGACAGAATTTACCTAGACTTGTAGATCGTAACATACGCTCTAATAAAAGTACAAAAGCGACGAATTATCCACAATACAAAGTACACAAGCAATAGCCTCGAGAGTATTTTAAAAGGTCAATGATTCAGAAAAAGAATCACCGATCGTACCTAATAGACCCAAACCATGAATAAAGGAGATAAATTTAACCGAAAAATGAACAGATCTAGGGTTACTTACGGACGAAAGGAAGGAAAATGAGTATTAGAAGAAGGCCAGAATTGCCACGGAGGAGATCGTTAATAGGCGCGTAAAGAACAGTAACGGCGGAGACGACGGTGGTGAGGAGAATCTGAGCGGCGAGAATACCGTAGACTTTACGAATAAAACCCCAACGTAACTGATTTTCTCCATATCCAAGACCAGGATATAGGGTTCCTTCCTCTATATCACCTTTGATTCCCACATCATTTTCTGTGCTCAAGCTCGTGAATCCGTACATCTTCTCTATCTAGTTCTCTCTCTCTCTCTATTCCTCTCTCTACAAAAAATAAAGGTAGTTGTGGAACAGAGAAAGAGTGTATTATTCGTCAATTTTTAGATATTTGCAATTGAGAAAGTGATTGTAAAATAGAAGTTTCTGTGATGTTACTTGAAGTTCTCTCTCCACTAAAAATATCCGAATATTTTGCCTTCTACCAATTTTATAATTTGAATAGAAGAAATTGTCTTTAAATTGATTTTTATCTTTATTTTTCAGATGTTTTAAGTTGTTTTTACTTATTTTCTATGACAAAAATGATGTAATTGAAATTATATTTATAATGATCACAAAATCAAATTCAATTTGCTCATCGGGAGTTTACTAACTTTTCTTTTTCTTGTTTTTAATAATTATGATGGGACATAAATTATTTCACCAAATATATGTTCCTTCCTTCTAATATGGATATCGAGTAATAGAGTAATATTGCCGCCTAATTTTTTTATTTTTTATTTTTTATTTTTTATTTTTGCATTTCTTGGAATTTAAACTTAGGATTTTCATGGTTTCATTTCACTCTCATTGACAACTAAGTTGTATCTTTATGTGCTAAACATATGTGTGGTTTTTCCAAGTTTAGTTTAGTTAACTCAAAGAGCAAGTGTTATACAAATAAATAAAGTGCTTGTGCGTTTTGATACTAAACCGTAAAAGAAGGATCTTTTTGCGGGGCGTTTAATAAATTGATGTTACATTTTTTTCTTGATCATGAATGTTTGTAATGATTTTATAATTTCTTTTTACTTTAAAAACTTTTATTTAATTTAACCATCTCTAAAAGATAAAGTTAGAGTCTATCTATCTATTTATATCTATAACTATACCATATTATCTATCTATCTATATCTATTTATCTATTTACTATATTAATAAAAACACGAAGGTACTCAGCGAAATGATGTTCGTCTTTTTTACTATTTTAAAATAGAGTTCACACTAGACAATATAATCATTTTAATTATTTCCCATATCCTTAGGAATAGACATTTATTTGTTTTTCTAATATTAGGACTAAATTTGTGTATTTATTAAGAAAAATTGAATTTTTAGGACGCAAGGTACAACCTATTTTAAGTGTGTTCTCGCTAGGATTCCTATGCAAACTTCCGATCCCTTCTATCCTATAACGTGAAACTTTTCTCTTAAGAAAACCTTATTTGCATAAACCCTAAGAAGTCTTCTAAACCATCATGACTTTGGCCTAAACTAAACGGCGAACAAATGTACCCTCAAGAAAGTTGGACCGGTACATGGTTAATTTGTTTGATCATTCCTTTGGTTAAATTTAAGTGTGTACTAAAGTATAAAAAAAAGATTTTAGTTTAATTTGTATAGTTTGTGTATTCTTATATACTTTGTTTAGGTTTGATGTAGGCGATTATTGTGAGCACAACTCTTTTTTTCTTTTGGTAGAAGAGTCCAACTCTAACACTAAGTGCGATGACACATTTTTTGTTTGTTTAGGTTTAATTATTTAGTATTTACGTAATATTGGTGCTTTATTATGCTTAGTTGGCTGCAATTTACGGAAGAAGAGGTCACAAGTGAAAGCCCATGTCTCAGAAAATCTAACTGATGAATAGTAATTCAACTATGCTGAAATTTGTACAACAAGAATGATTCTTAGCATTTATAAAATGTAGTTGTAATAATTATATATTTTTTTATCCGTATTGGTAATTGTTAGATACCAATAATGTTTACAAGTTACATTCTTTCCTTGGATTAAGCAACATTGTCCTACTTGAATAATAAAATTGAAAACCGACTTCTATTGCAAATTCGACTCCTATTTCAATTCTTCTCACGAAATGAATATCTTCTTTAAATAATGATAATACACGAGCGAATAGTTTTATCTAGGGATATTGTTCTAATCGCTTGGTAAGCATGTGGCACTGGTTAAGTAAGAGCCAGTAAGGAGAACACGATGGCATAGGACACCACTGTCAGACAAGACAATAATTAAATACTTAATTTAGGTCTCTTTTTGATATTGTTGAAATCATAGTACTTGTTGATATCCAATTTTTTCTCTATATATTTTATACTTTCAAGATAGCACGTATATGCATATGCAAGCATCCCTAAAGGTTTTGGTATTTTTTTTAAATTTTTAAAGATTTTTAAAACTAATTTATGGCCTATTTTGCACTATAAAATTCAATAATTATTCCCAAAACTTATCATTTTGGTGAATAATTTATTTTATTCTTACATTTGTACAAAAATATAATTTACATAATTTTTATATAATTTTACAAGTCTATTTGGTATTTTTAAACTAAAATTGCATGAAATTGCAATTTTAGCCTATTTCTCGATTTAATGACATTTTCAATCGCAAAATCATTCCCAATATTTTTAAATTAATACTTACATATTGTTTATTAAATAAGTATTTTTAATTTGATTTTTTGAACATCATTTATTATTTTTATAAATTCAAAATGGGGAAAATTAACTATTTAAATTGTAGCCTCTTTACTTTCAATTATAGCCCAAATTAAACCCAAATCCCAGCCCAAATTGAACGACCCAATTACCTGACCCCTGACCTTATTTCTAACCCGCCCGGATCCTATATCAAATCAGGGTCGTTGATTGTTTTAATCAACGACCCCCATCTATCCTTCCTTAATTAAACCAACGACCCCCTAACCCTAATCATTCTAACCAAACAGCCGCCCTAAGATCCCCTTCGTCTCTCAAATCCCCTCAAGCCTCTCCGAAACCCTAGCCCCCTTCACCGGTCTCCGACCTTATTTCACCGGAAACTATGGCTTCTCAGACCCTGAGTAGCCTGTACTTATCCCCACATACCTCTATGCTCTTTTTGCTCAAGGTTTCAGAGTACGACTTTGAAGACCCCGGCTCAAAATCTCTCCGATTCAAGTTCGACGGCCCTTTCCGGCTCATCTCCGGCGAGTCCTAGCCCTGTGAGTTCATCTCCGACTCAGGACCAGCCCATTCCAGGCCTTTCTCATTTTCTAGGGTTTTCTCTGAAACCCTAAGACCTCGAGGTTTTCTTTGTTTTTCTCTAAGATCTACTTCAGATCCATTCTATTTTCTAAGGTTTTAAAGTATTTTCCACATCTTTTCGATTTTTTTTTTGTTTTCAAAACTGTTCATTTTCTTAAAACTTAGGGTTTCCGTGATTTTTTTACTTGCTCTACTGCTATCTCTTATATTTTACTTTCCTAAGTGTTTTCATTATGATTTCTGCGTATTTTTCTTTATTGTAATTCCTCCTAGGGTTCCCGGGTAATTTCTTTACTATATTTTTTTTCTTTACTTAGATTTCCATGAATGTTTGTGTTCTTTGGACTCCCTGAGTTTGTTCTTGCCTGATTTTCTATGCTTTCGTCTTTACCTTTGACTTGTGGAAGAAACCCTAGATTTTGGGGTTTTCAAACCTGCTTGTGTACGAGTATTTTGTTTGTTGCCTGTTTGATTTCAAAACCCTAAATCTTCTAAACTCGTCACATGTTCCTGATTCTTGCTAAGCCTTGCAAGACCTTTTGATTTCATCCATGACTATGTTCTTCTACTTTTGATTGCATGACCACTCTGTTTGTTTAATTCTAGCCTCGTATGTTTAAAGTTAGGCACTCTTTATAGTCAGACCTTTCTCTTTCAAAAAACAACCCTAATTTTTGGGATTGATTTCAGACCACCAATATGTGAGATTATTTGATTCTTTCCTCGTCTAATTTGGACCAATTTTCTGACTTAATTCATTATTAAGTTCGAATCTTTAATTCCTTAATTTACTATGTGATTGATTGATTTTACCCTTACCTTATTTATCTAACCGTGTATTTTTAAAAGCTTCTCCTATGTATTTACCCTTTACTACACAATGTGTTCTTGATTTTCTTTCCTTAAAAACAACTCTGCCCTCTCCTATTCAAATTCGAATTCCTTAATTAAAGGAGTTCCCTTCTTCTAATTGATTCTGATTGGTATTGAATTATATTTTGCCTTACTTACCACCTGTTTTCAAACTATAAATACCCTACTCCTTTTCTTTAGACTAACGAACAACTGAGTTCAAAAACACACACACACTCAAAGCCCTCTCTTCTTTACTATTACTTGTGCTATTGTTCTGACTAGCCGGCTGAAAGCCAAGGCTAGACTTTGGAATCTCTTTTGCTTTCCTCAAGTGTTTGCTGAAGGGTTTCTGGCTGTTTTACTGCTCTATTTATTCTGTTATTTGGAACTTGCAACTGGTAGGTTTCTATAATTTAAATACTGTTTCCCAAAACTATGTGTTTACTTCTCCCTTTTACATAACCTCTCACTACATGTTTTCTTGCATTGTGTGACTATTCATTAGTCTGTTAAGCCTTTATTCATGCTTCTGCATCTTTAAAGTGCTATTATGCTCTTCTTATGTGAATGCTTTCATGTGATCCCATTCCCCCTAAACCCCTTTTATGTATGAGTATTGGTTCTAGGCTGAGGTTAGCACCCTATTGCTATCCTTGACCTGGGACCAGGTTCTCTTGAACCTTTACTCAAATCAGTCCCATTCCCTTAACCCCCTTTATGTGTTGAGCCTTGACTAGGGTCTGGTGGTGCCCTAATCACCACCCAGACCCCTGTCTGACTTCTAAAAGTCTGCTCTTTATTTGCTTGAATTAAGTAAAGGGTCAGGAGTGTGCCAGTCTTACCCATGGCTGGGTATGACCATCCTTTGCTTTGGTTTCCTCTAATCCCCTCACTCTACACTCATTCTTAGTTCTTTAAGTTCTTCCCCCCTACGGTACGCCATGCTTAGGGGACCCTAGAGTTCCCTCTGAACTTGGATGCTAAGGGCTGGTAATTCCACATATTGCACTACTCTGTTACCACATTAAATAATTAGGGTGTAAGCATTGACTGGGCTTCCTGAAAGCCCTTGGAACTTTGAAACACTCCAAGAGAAGGCCTTGGAATCTGGAATCCGGATCTGGTGAAACACATGTTATTGGGTATTAAGATTGAATTAGGCTACTCGGATCTAGCTGTGGGTTGTAATGTATTTTGTTTACTTTCTTTTGGTTCTGTAACGATCTTGTAAAAGAATTTGGGGAATATTAATGAAAGGGTATGGGAGGGGTTTATATTACTTGCATAAGTCAATGGGTAGACATCATGCTTATATGGCTTTAATATTGCAAATCATTTAGAAATCATGTCTATAGGACTTTAATATTGCATACCATTCAGAAATCATGCCTATAGGACTTTAATATTGCATACCATTCAGAAACTATGCCTATAGGACTTTAATATTGCAAATCATCTAGAAACCATGCCTATAGGACTTTAAAATGCATACCATTTAGAAATCATGTCTATAGGACTTTAATATTGCAAATCATCTAGAAACTATGCCTATAGGACTTTAATATTGCATACCATTCAGAAACCATGCCTATAGGACTTTAATATTGCATACCATTCAGAAACCATGCCTATAGGACTTTAATATTGCATACCATTTAGAAATCATGTCTATAGGACTTTGCATTGTAAGCACGATAGAGATCATGCCTATAGGACACACATAAAATACTAGGCAAACTGTAGGGCAATCAAATATTCACCCCCTCGTCAGTTAAATGACAGTAATGAGTCTTAAGAAAAAATCAAGATATAGATATCATGCCTATAGGAGTTCAAACTCGCCTAATACGAGTGATAATTTGTCAGTTAGCCTCAAACGCTTTGTCCAAACCCGTTTGCTTTGGAAACCTGTCCAAGTCCGTCTCTTTCAACATTTCTATAGATCTGTGGTGTCCTTTAAATTCCAAACTTACATCTTTATTCTGAAACCAACCCCTTAGTTTTCTGTCTACATTTTTACTTCAATGCTTTTCGAAAAATGCCTCTTTACAACTTTACTATACTTTTACTTAAACAATTCGGCTAATTTGCAAGCCATCTCTGAACTTCTGCAATCTTCAACTTTTCTATTTCAAAAAACTCTTCTGTACATGCTCTTGTCTAAAATTAGTGTTTTCTGAATCACTTGTTTTAAAAAATACCTTAAGTTCAGACAACTGGATCTGGGTTGCCTAATGGGGACTTGTTATCCAACTCTATGTGTTAAACTAATTTGTCCACCGTTAATTTTAAAGACCAAATCAGTACTTACAAGTCATGCTAAACTAATTGCTGTTGTGATTTACGGGGTTTGTATGAGCCTTTGAGTGTTTGATTTGTACCCCACTTATTTTCTATTTGTTTTGATTGACGCCTTAGTATTTNGGGGTGGGAAGGGTAGAATATAGAGATGATGGCGGTGCGTTAATATCTCGTGTGAGAATGATTGCTGGGTATTGCACCAAATGATCCATATTATAGTTAAACCTAGGACCCTCTTTCTTTACTTTTCCTTTGTTTAAATGTTTTCTTCAAACTAAAACTCTCTTTTACTTGTGCCATTCTTCTTTCAAAATTGTCAACTTGCTTGTAATTCTTATGTGCAAACTTTGCTCGTCTGTTCCTACTCTTCTTAAAGTCACAACTAAGCAAGGCCGAGAACCACACTAGTGGATCTTGAGGGGTGCCTAACACCTTTCCCTCGAGATAATCTCAAGCCCTTACCCGAACTCTGGTTTTCTTTCAAGATCTTCTTCTCTTCTTTTCTCCAAAAGAGTACGAATGTACTATAATCATTAGGTGGCGACTCTCCAAATCCATAACCCAATTCCCCAAAAAGGGAATAAAAGAGTCATTTCATCCATAATGTCGAAACCCGCTTTCCGCCTTAGAAAAACGGGGGCGCCGACAGTACTACTTCAATTAAATAGTAAAAGGTGGAGAAATTCAGAGTAAATAATAATATTTTTCACAATCTCAATACTGAATAACCCATAATCACCTCAGAACGTGGTGTCACGAGTGCATGCACATCAAGTAGGAAAAATTAACGTGAGATACATCATCTGTCAGGAATACAACTTGGATAGGAGAGAGAGAGAGAAATATAAATACTCTGAATGAGACTCTGTTGGCTGCGGATCATAACATAAGATGCATCTCACCTAAGTCCTCGTATCAACCATACCACTGCATCCACAAGGCCACTAGACATACATGTGCCTATACAACAAAATGTAAGCAAGTATAGTATGAGTACGAAAACAACGCGTACCCAGTCAATATCCTATCTAACTTCGAAGAACTAGTGATGAGGGGTCGACTCCGACACTTACTATGGGCTATAAATAAAATGCCAATGATATAATTTGATCATGGGTTATATAAAACAGTTATAAGCTCATTATTTTTAAGTAAGTAAGAAATTATTTTATAATTAAGAAATCTCCAAACTTATTTCTCATCTGACAATTTATCTCAGGCCAATGAGGAAATATCATTTATTATAAATTTCAAAGCAATCAATTCAATCATGCGCAAGTCATGCCGAGGTTGTACGGTCCGATCCAACATAAAAATTTAAATTGTGCACTGCCGAGGGTCGCACGAACCAACATATAAATATAAATTGTGCACTACCGAGGGTCGAACGACACGAACCATAGATACATCTATTTAACCTGCCGAGGTGAATGGCCCGCTCTAACGAGAGTAATGGAAATTTACCCCACCCGCGAAAATATATTTGTGACGCGGTTGCACATAGAATTTCTCAAATAATTATCATAATATTCTTTAATTATTTTCAACATATAAATCCAAATGAAAACTATCAAGTCCGAAAATCCTTAATTTCAACTCTTTTCAAGGCATTTAGTAAGCATACTCGATCTAAATTCCTTTCAAGGCAAGTAATAAACAAGATTAAATAACGGTATTAGCAAATCATGGTGTAAACCTAGAACTACCCGGACATAGGCGTAATTAGTAGCTACGTACGGACTCTTGTCACCTCATGCATACGTACCCCTCACAAATAGAAGCATGTATTAATTTAGTTCACCTATGGGGTTAATTCCCTCTTACAAGGTTAGAAATGAGTCTTCCCCACTCCGAAATTTTATAGCCGGCTCCCAAGCCCTTCAAATGACTCAAGTCAATGCCCAACGCTCTAAAATCAGTCAATAAATGAGAAAATCCACAAATATACATTCTAATACTTATTATAATCCTATTGACAATAATTTCCAATTCCGTTCGAAAAGTCGATAAAAATGACCATCTTGCCGACGTGCCCGGATTCTGAATTTTTTGAAAATAAACCTTACCTGTAACTGATAATAGGTGAATTTAACTATAATTAGGCCCTAAAGAACCACCTTATTGTATAGTTTTGATGATAAAAGTGATAACAAAATGCTCTGATTAACGCTTTTCATGCTTTGTAGGTGATATATGGCAAGAGAAAGGTATGGAGTACTTTTGAGATCAAATATGGAGAAAAAGAGGCTAATAGTAAAATTCCGCCAAGTGAACCACGCAAAGCAGCTCAAGCCAGGCCTGAAGAAGGACTGCCGCAGTTCCACAGTAACCACATCAGAACTGCGGCAGAGTGTACTCGCGGACAACTGAAGAATCAGAGAGCATGTTTGGCCGCGGTTCTACCGTAACCGCGGCAGAACCGCGGCAGAGGCGGAAAAGTTCAGGGACTTAAGTGCAAAACATGAGATTTTTATCCCAAAACCCTATTTTAAATACTATACTTCACCCAAAGGAGGGGAGACACTATTTTAGGGTTAGACAACACCCTTGGAGGAAAGTACACATTGGGAGCAACGCGGAGAATTCTTCTACGAGTTTTTCCTTCCTCTTCCTATTTTTCATTATTGGTTATGACTTTTAGTATTGTAGTTTTACATACTATTATGAATAGCTAATTTGTTATCTAGAGTTTTGATAGAACCTTTTGTAGGATAAATTCTTGTTATGTTTTTATATAATTGAGCCATAGCTTTTCTCTATTTGTTCAACTACGTTTATATTCTGGTTGATTGAAGAGCTCTCAATTAGCTGTGCCTATTTAGTATGCATGACTCAGGAGAGAGTGCATATTTAGGTATTTAGGGATCAAATTGTCGTAATTACTCAGGAGAGATTTACGGTAATAAGAGTACTCATGATTGGTAGAGAATACTTAGGCGAAATTATAGAAGACATATCGAGAAGGATTCCGACAATTGGGAAAATCATAACTCTAGACCTCCTTAATCTTGTCTCTAACCCTTAGTATATTTAGTTGTTAATTTAGTAGTTTAAGTTGTTAGTTAATTAGTTAAACACAATAATCTAAATATCTATAAGTTAGGAATTGTTCAAGCTTGTCTTCTTGGTGATAGCGAATAGCTGTAGCTAAACCTTAGTTATTTGTGAGATTCGACTCTGGACTTGTAAATCGGATTATATTTGCAATGACCGCATTGTCCTTTTATAAGGCATAGTTGAGCATGATCAAATTTTAGCGCCGTTGTCGGGGAACTAACGATGTAGTTGTAGGTGTACATATTGTTAGGTTTCAAGTTTGAACTTTTATTTTATTATTTGATTTATTATTATTATTTTTTTATTTTAGTTTTATTTGTTTATTTGAGAAACATGACATCATGGAATTATGAGAATTTTGTTGTTGGTAATTCTTCTTTTGATCCTCCTTATGCATATTGTGAAGGAAACCACCCAGGGCAAATTTATCAAAATATTCCTGAGAGCGAGTTTTGTGCACCAACTCAATCTTATGTGTGGAATGTGTGTGATATATGTGGTGGTCAAGATGGTCACTTTCACGGTTGTACTTATATTTCTTACCTTCCCCCAACCCCTTACTTTGATGTTTTTTCTTTTTCTGGTGAATTTAATAGGAACAAAGAACCCGGGGAAGCTGACCTAAAGAAGCTCGAAGATATGTTAAAGTGCATTTTGGAACAATAGAGTAAATTACTACTACAGATAGAAAGGCAGGAGGAAACTATTCATAACTTGAAAGTTCACACGAGTCAACTGGTTGAAGTTTTTAATGCTCAACAAGCCAATATTGTGAATAGTACCCAAGAAGAGCGTGAATTAGATACAGAAATTGATGAGCTAGAGGAGGATGCTAGAGTAGAACANCAAATATGGAGAAAAAGAGGCTAATAGTAAAATTCCGCCAAGTGAACCACGCAAAGCAGCTCAAGCCAGGCCTGAAGAAGGACTGCCGCAGTTCCACAGTAACCACATCAGAACTGCGGCAGAGTGTACTCGCGGACAACTGAAGAATCAGAGAGCATGTTTGGCCGCGGTTCTACCGTAACCGCGGCAGAACCGCGGCAGAGGCGGAAAAGTTCAGGGACTTAAGTGCAAAACATGAGATTTTTATCCCAAAACCCTATTTTAAATACTATACTTCACCCAAAGGAGGGGAGACACTATTTTAGGGTTAGACAACACCCTTGGAGGAAAGTACACATTGGGAGCAACGCGGAGAATTCTTCTACGAGTTTTTCCTTCCTCTTCCTATTTTTCATTATTGGTTATGACTTTTAGTATTGTAGTTTTACATACTATTATGAATAGCTAATTTGTTATCTAGAGTTTTGATAGA
>MU691746.1:36795-53807 GCA_026770625.1 Nicotiana glauca
GACCTTAAGACTCTCTTGGACCAAGATGGGTGAAGGCTAGAATGCAACCCTTGATGTACACACCTGAGAATAGCAAAAATGAACTGAGGGTGCGACGTCTAAGCTCGTTTGTAGACTCGTAAATCTATGCCTTAATTTTGCATATCTTGTCTTGCTTGAATGCTCGTATGAGTGTGTTGATAAATTGATTCGGAATGAGTTACATTCCAAGTGTGTGTGAGCTAGTACTTGCATTCTGTGCTTTCATGCGATACCTAGAACTTGTTCTGTGTGTTTGCAAAGCGAAATAGAAGTTGTTTGGTTTTAGAGATGATTGAGGCAATTCTTTGTGTAGCCTGTATAATTGTGAATCCACCTGTACATATTGCCATAGTTAACCTCTTTGAGCCTGAAGCCTGTTCTTTGATAACCCTATAATAACTTACATCCCTGTGTTTGAGTAGTTTGAACGTGTACCTCCTAAAAGCACTTGAATTATTAAAGAACATACAAAAGTCAAAGTGTGGGTAGTAGGGGAATGGAAAATAGGAAAGAAATACTTGAATGGTGCGATGGCTTTTAAAAAAAAAAGAGAAAAAGGCTAGTTGCACCTAAAGAAAAGTGGGGGGCACCTATGAAACAAAATTTGGAAGAATGATTGGGCTGAACATGGAGATTGAAATAAAAGGAAATTTGTATTAAAAGTGCTTAGGGAGGTTAGTCACTATATACAAATATATCCTACCCGTTCCTTAGCCTACATTACAACCAAATAAAGACCTCTTGATCTTTGACTGAACAGCTCGATTAGTAGAGTATTACACTAGGGGCAAGCTTATGGTGTATCTGTGTGGCATGTGAATGTTCTTTGCCGAGAGTAAGTGAATTTTGTCTATCTATGGTTCCTTGTTGCTTAATTTTATGTGTGTGGAACTTCTCTCAGATTTGTGATGTGAGGGCATGTGACTCAAGAAGAAAAAGTGAGTTTTCACCTCTGTTAGAGTAACTAGAGTAAGCACGAATGTGTCATGGCATTAAAGTCTGCATCTGAGTGTGACTGTTGCACTGATTAGGTTATTCTTTCATAATGGCGGGTGTGGCATAAACTTGGGGCAATGAATCTAATGGTTAGTCCTAGAAGTGTGGTTTAACTTGCTCGAGGACGAGCAAAGGTTTAAGTGTGGGGTGCTGATAATAGGTGAATTTAACTATAATTAGTCCCTAAAGAACCACCTTCTTGTATAGTTTTGATGATAAAAGTGATAACAAAATGCTCTGATTAGCGCTTTTCATGCTTTGCAGGTGATATATGACAAGAGAAGGCTATAGAGTACTTTTGGGATAAAATATGGAGAAAAAGAGGCTAATCGTAAAATTTCGCGAAGTGAACCACGCGAAGCAGCTCAAGCCAGGCCTGAAGAAGGACTATCGCGGTTCCACCGTAACCGCAGCAGAACAGCGGCAGAGTGTAGTCGTGGACAACTGAAGAATCAGAGAGCATGTTTGGCCGCGGTTCTACCGTACCAGTGGCAGAACCGCGACAGATGGGGAAAAGTTCAGGGACTTAAGTGCAAAACACGAGATTTTTAGCCCAAAACCCTATTTTAAACACTAGACTTCGCCCAAAGGAGGGGGAGACACTATTTTAGAGTTAGACAACACCCTTTGAGGAAAGAACACATTGGGAGCAAGGCGGAGAATTCTTCTACGAGTTTTTCCTTCCTCTTCCTATTTTTCATTGTTGGTTATGACTTTTAGTATTGTAGTTTTACATACTATTATGAATAGCTAATTTGTTATCTAGAGTTTTGATAGAACCTTTTGTAGGATAAATTCTTGTTATGTTTTTATATAATTGAGCCATAGCTTTTCTCTATTTGTTCAACTACGTTTATATTCTGGTTGATTGAAGAGCTCTCAATTAGCTATGCCTATTTAGTATGCATGACTCAGGAGAGAGTGCATATTTAGGTAATTATTGAATAACACCACTCCCAGAGTATATGAGGGATCAATAACCAAGGGTTTAAATATGGGATTAGGGATAACGAAGCCTTGGGTGCGATCTGAAGTGAGCTGTATTAAAAGCCAGCTAGTGTAGCTCGGGAGAGTGCGTCTAGTAAATTGTCGTAATTACTCGGAAGAGATTTACGGTAATAAGTGTGCTCATGATTGGTAGAGAATACTTAGGCGAAATTATAGAAGACATATCGAGAAGGATTCCGACAATTGGGGAAATCATAACTCTAGACCTCCTTAATCTTGTTTCTAACCCTTAGTATATTTAGTTGTTAATTTAGTAGTTTAAGTTGTTAGTTAATTAGTTAAACACAATAATCTAAATATTTATAAGTTAGGAATTGTTCAAACTTGTCTTCTTGGTGATAGTAAACAGTTGTAGCTAAACCTTAGTTCTTTGTAGGATTCGACTCCGGATTTGTAAACTGGATTATATTTGCAACGACCGCATTGTCCTTTTATAAGGCATAGTTTGGCGTGATCAGTAACACCACGAGCTCAAATATATAACTTATTCCCAATTTTATGTTCAATTTCGTGGTCAAACTCCAATAATACGAAATTCTACATTTTCTACCAACCCCCCCTCCCCCCTCCAATTTCTACAAATTTCCATTCTCAAATCTTTATAGAATACATGTATTTAACTTGCAATAGGTGAAAATTACTTACCTTGTGTTAATTGAAGAAAACACCTCCTTGAAGCTCTTCAAAATCGACTCCACCAAGTGTAAAATGGAAGAAAAATAGGACAAGTCCCGTCTTTAAAGAATTCTCACTGCCCAGCTGACTTTTGCACCTCCGGACCAACAACTGTTTCTACGGCTCCGCAGGTGCGGTCAAAATCCCACTCCTGTATTACTCACTACCCAGCCAAAGCTCACACCTACGGACAAAAGGCCGTATTTGAGCAAACCGCTTCTGCAATGGACAGTGCGCACTGCGATGGCCTTCGTTTCTGCACCTCCCTTGGCCGCTTTTGTGGCTCTGCACCTGCGGCCAAAACCTCGCAAGTTCAGTTACACCAGATATCAGCTGCCTCAGATCTTCCTCAAATTTTAAATTCGATCCGTTAATTACTCGAAATCCACCTGATACCCCGTCCAATTATACCAGCCAGTTCCAAAACATTATGCAAACCTGCTTGAGACCTCAAATCAAATCAAACAATTTAGAAATCATGAATCGCACCCCAATTCAAGCTTTATGAACTTTAGAACTTCAACTTCTTCATTCGAAGCCGAAACCTATCAAATCACATCTGATTAACCTCAACTTTTGCACACAAGTCACATTCGACATTACAGACGTACTCCAACTTTTGGATCTAGAATCTGAACCCGATATCAAAAAATTCACTACCAGTCAAACTTCTCAAAAACCTTAAAATTACTAGCTTTCGCCAAATGACCCTAAAATGACACATGGACCTCCAAATCCACTTTCGGATGCTCTCCCAATACCAAAATCACCACATGGAGTTATTATCAGACTCAAAAATTCCAAACGGACCTCAATAACACTGAAATGCGCTTCAACCCAACTTTATTAAATTCTTCCAAAAATGCTAACTTCCACAGTAGGCGCCGAAATGCTCTCGGGTCATCCAAAACTCGATCCGAAGGTACGCTGAAGTCTGAAGTCATTATACGAACCTACTAAAACATTCAAATCCCGATTCCGAAGTCGTTTACTCAAGAATCCAACCTTAGTCAATTCGTCCAACTTAAAGCTTTCAAAATGAGAATTTTCTTTCCAATTCAACTCCGAACTTTCCGAATTTCAATTCCGACCATGCGTACAAGTCATAATAACTGTAGTGAAGCTGCCATAGCCTCAAACCACCGAACGATGTGCTAGAGCTCAAAATGGCCGGTCAGGTCGTTACAATAATTGGGATCTTTAATTCTCCAATCAAGAGGTTTGTGCTATGTTGATTAATCTTTTACTTACATATACATTGTGAATATGCTTTTTTATATATCTATGTATAATGTTGCAGTTTTATATCTCATCCAATTTATGTTATTTTTGTCATTGCGTATTTCATTCTCAATGAATTAACTGTTGGAATTTGTTTTGTTCTATTTAGGTGTACATAGGTCGGGTTGGTTCAGATTTAACAATTATCAAACTAAACCAATTGCGTCGGGTTATTAAATCTAAACACCAAACCAAACTAATAAAACTTAGGTTTTTCAATCTCGATTTTTCTTGGATTTTCTCGGAATATTTGGGTTATTCGGGTTTTTTCTAGTAAAATCTTTGTAGAACAAAACATATAACGTGTGCTCAAAATATTTCTTTAATCCTATTAAGATACAACTATATAAAGTATTTTTCAAGAACATAACAAAAAATATGAGATGTGTCATGCCATTATTCTAAAATATTCAATAATAAAGACAATAAATAAATTATGTAATATAAATATTGCTAATTAAAAAGCTATAATAAAAATAAATATAACCTAAAAGTACTAAGTCATGCTAAAATAAATAGACTAATAAGGGGGTAATAATTACATGACTAAACGCTAAAGAAAAATAAAAATAGGTTATGCATTTTATCTCAATTATTGCAAAATAAAAAATAGATATTCACTATATTCTTGTTCGTAATATTTAATTGAATGTCCTTTTTTAGCATTAGTATTGATTTGATATTGGTTTGGGCTTTTGTTAGCATTATTTAATTTACTAATATTAATGTCTGTAAAACTTGGAGCATTCAAAAGTTCTAAGTCCAACCATGAAATAATACCTTAAAAGATAAAATTATGAATTTTTTTAAGAAATATTTATAAACTACATCACAATAAGTATATTTACATATAAAATATATCTAAATTTCTATATATGTAATGTCGGGTTGATTTGGTTTCAGTTTGACTTTATTTAGTTAAAACCAATCCGAACCAATTATGGTCGGGGTTTTTTCCAACACCATACCAAATCAAGCCAAACCATAGTCTGTTTTTTTTTCGGTTTAACTCGGATTATCGGGCTGGTGCGGTTTGTCGGTTTTCTTTGTACAATCCTAGTTCTATTAATTTATTTGTGTCATATAAATTTTCTACAATTAGTAATATAAATAAAGTATTTGAGTTCTAATGAAAAGTTGGAGGGGAGAGATATCTTTTTCTTTAATTTTTGTGTAAACCTGTGAAAGAAATTTAACAAAGAGGAGATTGATACATACTGCCAACCCTTTGTTTAGAAAATAGGAAAGAGCTTCCTCCATACTTTGAGTTTCAGGAGTAATTGGGTGAAGAAAAGAATGATTATACAGCTAAGAGGCCTCTGAAGCCTTTGCAAAAGTCATGAACTGTTTCTGGAATTTTGATCAATGAAATTCTTTGTAAGCTTCTTAGTTCCCCTTTTTATGTCATGCATGTTCACCATTTTCTACTCTTTATTTTTCTTTAGTTTCTAATTAAATCAGTTTTAATCAAGGTCCTTTTTTCCTCTTTTTTTTTATATTTTATTTTAATTATTTTATTGGGGCATTTTGTCTAACTTTATTATTATCTAGTGCAACCCAGTTCATTTTAATTTGAATAATACTATAAAATTTGCAAATAGTGCACAAGCGCCATGCTTATACAACCTTTTTTTCTGCGTATTTTTCTTTTATATTTGTTAAACTATATTCCAAGTCTCACTCTCGGTTACTTCAGTGAAACTTTATGCGCTTTGTTTGACAATGTGTATTTAGTAAGTAGTTGATTGATTTTTAATACCTTTTAACGTCTATATACTCTCCTTTGTTAATGTAATATTCGCTCTCTTGACATATGAAATTTTTAACTATTTAAGCAAGATGATAGGTGCAATAGAGGTACACCTTATTTAGAGAGAACTTTATTTATAGTCCATCGGGCCAAACATATATCATCCGGTAGCCACAAATTGATCCATACAAGTCATAGCCTAGAAATAACAACAACTGCTGGCTGGAAACCTCACTGGTCGAATTCCTTTCGTTTAGATACCTCGCCGGAAAATCCTAGAACCGGCCAGATCTAAGAAGATCTGGACTTTTACCCTTTAAAATAAATGTGACGACCCGACCCGTCATCTCATGTGTTGTTGCTCCATTTTTCTCGTTTATTGCTTCTTCATATTTCATTATCGGTATGTGGTGTGTGAGAGTTGATTTGGAATGGTTTTGATAAGAAATGAGACACTTAGTCTCTTTAAGGAAAGCTTAAGTTGGAAAAGTCAACCGAATGTTGACTATTGAGTTAGAGGGATGGGATGTGATTTTCGGTGATTCAGTTAGCTTCGGGGGATGATTTGTGACTTAGGAGCGTGATCGGAAGTGATTTTGGAGATCCGGTGTAGAATTAGGCTTGAATTGGCGAAGTTAGAATTTTGGCGAATTCCGGTTGATAGGTGAGATTTTGATCCGAGGGTCGAAATGGAGTTCTGAGAGTAGTGGTAGCTTTGTTGGGTGATTTTGGATATGTGTGCAAATTTTCAGGTCATTCGGACATCGTTTGGTTAGGTTTTTGATCGAATGTGTGTTTCGGAAGCTTTTAAGAAACTTAGGCTTTGATATGATGATATTTGAGGATTTTGATGTTAACGATAGTGTTTTGATGGTTCGAGCAAGTTTGAATAAGGTAATAGATCATGTCTGTGCTTTTGGTTGAGGTCCCGGGGGCCTCGAGGTAAGATCGAGTGTTAAAAATGAGAGTTTTTGAAGTTGCTTCAGGTATGTGATTTATGTCATCTGGTATTTCCGCTTCTGTGGAAATGGGACGCAGAAGCGGGTAAGGGAGCGCAAGAGCGATGTTGGTATGGGTTGTGAAGTACCGCAGAAGCAGAACTTGGTCCGCATTAGCGGGTCCGCAGGAGCAGACTTTTGGCCACAGAAGCGGACTTGGGATTTGATAGGTCATTTGAGCTCAGATTTGGGAGTTCTTTGTATGTATGGACTCGTTCGTAAATTTTCGAAAAGTGGGCCCGGGGCTCGAGTTTTGCCAACTTCGAGATTTTTGGTATTTTTCGAGTTCTTTTGATTGGGTTATGTTTCTTTAGCCTATTGTAATGTATTCGTTGTGGTTTTGGCTAGATTCGATGCGCGAGGAGTTGGATTCGAGAGGAAAAGGCTTAGCGGACCAGTCTTGTGGCCGGTTTGAGGTGAGTAATAGATGTAGATTATGACCAGAGGGTTTGAAACCCCGGTATATCACACTGTGATGCTATATTGAGGCGAGACATGTACTCTACGGTGAATGCGGGGTCGTTTGTGATCGGGGACTATGGCTTAGTCCGTCTGAGTGATGTTCATACTGTGTTATTGACTAGAAATTGATTGGTAAACATCCTACTTGGATTGTTATGAGTATATTTGGGCTGCGTGCCGATTATTTGGATCCCTTAGGGATTATTATCACTGTTTCCATGATACTTAGCATGTTTTCATGATATCAGTCCTGAGTTAAACACTGTCTCGAAATGATTAGTAAATTTCTAAAGTTTTAAACACTTAATCTAAAATTCCTGACAATTAGAACTGAAAGTGATAAACTTGACTGTGCCTGTGTGGCTTACATGCATATATCTGGATTGAGTGTGGATCGGGCTGCACGCCGCAGCGAATGCTACGATGATATTGCACTTGGGCTGTAGGAGCCCCTCCGGAGTCTGAACCCCTACAGTGAGCGCGGGTACCCAAATGGATCGGGCTGCGCGCCGCATCGGTCATGTGCATTGCATTGCATTCATGCATCGATATCTATCTGTTTTACTTGTCATTACCTGATGTTGGTCCACCGTTAAATATGTAGAATTATTGGTTATAGCTTTGCATTGTTATATTTCGGGGTTTCTTACTGTCAGCCATTATATATGTCTATTACCACTGAGTTGGAAGTACTCACTTTACTCCCTGCACCATGCGTGCAGATTCAAGTGTCCCGGGAGCATAATCGAGCTATTTTCTGCTTTCAGAGTTTTTTTTCTAGGAGTTGTCGAGGTAGCTGCCTGACGTCCATAGGACCCGACTCCTCCCTTATCCCTTTTATCTTTCCGTATTCCAGACTTCTGTACTATTGTGGATTTACTACTGTGTTTCATTTAGAGACTCTAGACTCATGACCCCAGGTCTTTGGGAGATGTTGGTTATGTCAGTGTTTCATATTGTCTCTATCTAAATTATTTGTTTAATAGACTTGTTAAACTATTAATTTAATGCTATAAATTGGTAACGAGATTCGTGATTGGGTTGTGTGTATTGATTAGTCGGGCTTGCCTAGCAATTGTGTTGGGCGCCATCACGACCGGGATTGGGGTCGTGACAAGTTGGTATCAGAGTCTAGGTTACTAGGCCACATGAGTCATGAGTTGGTTAGCAGAGTCTCGCAGATCGGTACGGATTCGTCTGTATTTATCCTCGAGAGGCTGCAGAACCTTTAGGAAAGCTTCACTTTCTTGGAATTCTTATCGTGCGTACTTGATTCAACCTGAGATATAACTCTTGAAATTACTTCCACACGTTTGTATGCGCACGTGAGCGCTCAGTAGTATATGTGCCTTGATGGCTTGTGATTCCCCGATCAAGGGGCGAGATGTGATCTTTGTGAGTTTGATGTTGGGCCAGTTTGGAGGACTTGAGGCCGGATCTTTGCCTATGGATTGAGCATCGAGGTGCTGATTGTATGAGCAAGTGTTTTGAACTTATATGTTCGATATTGTCCCTATTAGCCGGAATGGCGATTGGATATCCATGTGATGAGTATGTTAGTGCCGCGAGATGTATCTATGTGACTTGGCAGTGACGAAGAAGTCTGCTGGAAATTGGATGAACTGTTAAGTGTTCGAGTCCTGTTGTGATTCGATGTGTAGCCCGAA
The DNA here is from genome assembly GCA_026770625.1 of Nicotiana glauca. NCBI lineage: Eukaryota > Viridiplantae > Streptophyta > Magnoliopsida > Solanales > Solanaceae > Nicotiana > Nicotiana glauca. The sequence continues at coordinate 45,654 of MU691746.1, forward strand.
TTATGGGCGCGTGAAGAATACTTTCGTGTCTCCTAGTTGGGAAGTGAAGTACATTACATGTGGCGATATGAGTTTAGACTCAGGAAGACTAAATGGCTGTGTTATGTGTATGATGGTGGAAAGTGTGCTAAAATACTAAACTAAGGCGAAGCAGGTGGGTTATCTCCTGCGGAGTGTTCTTAAGTGGTACGATTCTTATGTATATTTTTAGAAGATTTCATGTGTAATTGAAGAGTACGTGTTGAAATTTGATAAATTCGGGTCACTTAAGAGAGTGGACTCAACTGACGTGGGGATGAATGCGAGATTTGTAGAGGATTACAGTACTAGATGATCTGTGTTTTCACAAACTTGTAAATGATTTGAGTTTAATCTCACTATGGTATTGTGGCACCATTAGAGTAAAAGTATTACAGGCTACTGAGTGTGTCCTGATATATGGCTTCGGGCCAAGTTGGGGAGGTTGCTATTGATTAGCTGATTGCACGGGTAGGAGCTATGTTGGTTCCGTTTTGAGGTAGGCTGGCGGATCAGTTCTGGTTGTAAAAATTGAGTCGAGGATGTCATGCGTGAAGGAAATTTTTTTGATAAAGGATATACGACGCTTCGTAGATGTGTGAAAATAATAGGATGTCTTGAGCTGTTGCTGGTAAAGAATGCTCAGTGTATAGAGAAGGAAGATTGTTGTTTGTATTGGTATGAGATCATGTTCTGTGGTGTCAGAGTGCTAATGAGGCATGAGTAGTTCTGTTCGTGAAGTCAGGTAATTTACAGCTGTGTAAGAGTGAATGACTCTCGAGAATGGTTTTATTGTGTTCAAGATTTGGCATGTAATAATCAGGTGCCTTAAGGCTGTGTATGTGGCTAGGGACTGTGTTTTAATTAGAAAAGATCAAGGCTTGTGGTATTTTATGTTAATTATGGGATTCTATGTATCAGTATATGGAAAGTAATGGTAACGAATTTCAGATTTGTAAGAAGTTCTTCGGGGTACAATACTCTGGAATGTGGTATTTCTAGGAACATTTGAGAGAGTATTCAGTGGCCTATGGGTCTTAGACAATGTGGTCTTATGTGCGAGTCTCGTGTGGTAAGCCTGGATTGAGGCATTGTGATGCTACAGCGAGGGAGAAATATCAAGTGGATGATGAACAAAAAGAGAAATTTGATAGATGGAATAGCTTGATAGTAGACCGAATTGGTATGGTAAGGATATGATTAATTTTTCGTATGTATTCGAGGTAATGAGCTTTTACTGGTATTGTGCAACAAGGCTCTTGAGTTCTGACAGCTTGCTTAGCTTGGTTTGGGTAGAAGGATTCAGTCCTGGCAGTTTGGCTTGTGCAATGGAATTGGGAGAGAGAGTTCTTGATGAGTTTTACTGTGGTTTAGAGAAGTATATATTGCCTATGGGCATGCGAAGCATGGAATGTGTAATGATTCTTCTTCTAGATGGGATTGATGGAAGGTCTTGGCTGGATGGGTTACAGTTCAGTTTTGAAAAAAAGTTCATAAAATTCCTAGGCAACGGGTAGCCTCAGGTAACCAAGTAGATGGTACTGTTGATTGGAAGTGATTTGACGAGGGTATATGTTTCAAAAAAAGGCAATGTGATTAATCTGATGGCACTTCAGTAGTGTTGTGGCATTTTTCTTGATAGATCGACTGTTGATATCTGATTTTGTTTGGTGGCACAGGAGAATTTTAGAATATCTTCGAAGAATGACTAGGTACTCGAGGTGTAATATGTATTTATACTACAAAATTTGGGATCAGGTACAGTAATTTGTGTGCTATGTGGAGTTGGAGACTGAGAGTTCCCATGTTCAGGCTATGTAGTGGTTGTAGATAGTGTGTATTGGTTCTGTTAGTGGCTATTGGGGGTTTGGAAGCCCGAGTGGATCTTTCTTTGCTTGGTATATTAGATTCTAGATATGATATTGGGGTGTAGACTGGCTGTCTTAGTGTTGGGTTATTCTAGACTATTATGCTATGGGTTATGTCAGAAAAGGCCACAGGTTGCGTGGCGAGGTGCATCAGACTATGTTCTAGCTGAATGGTTGTGTTCCAAAGACTAGCGGGCGGCTGGGAAGGGTTGCTTTTCTTTATTGGGTCTTCGTGATGGATGTCCGTGCAGAGGTTTCTACCATTGATTCAGTTCCGGTATTGAGGGACTTTTTCGGATGCGTTCCTTGTGGCCGGGCATGTCGCCGGGCGAGATTGTGAATTTCGGCATTTATTGGGTGTCAGGCACCTTATCGTACGGCTCCGACATGAGTTATAGTAGTGGAAAAAGCAGCTTCAGACTTCCTGGTAATGAGTTTGTTGGTAAGCTGATTGGATACGTGTTTAGCTTGAGTTGGCTTGGTTGGCCCCGAATTGTATTGATGAAGGATAGGTTGATTCGATCATTATTGAACCTGCTAGTGATCTGGGGAGATCTATGAGTTGCTTTTCTGTGCTGTGAGGCATTATGATTTTTGAATTGTGGGCACGTATAGTGCGATGCTATCGAGATTCATAGTGGGAGTTGAGTTTTGTAGCTTACAACGCTATAGATATCATTATGCACTCAATATGCTTACGACCAATACTCGGTATTTTGTTATAATGAGCAAATTTGGCTCGATGTGCATCTCCTTATGTGAGATATTTGTGTGGATCTGTAACGACCCGACTAGTCGTTTTGAGCTCTAGCGCGTCGTTCAGCAGTTGGAAGTCATGAACAACTTCATTTCATATATATTGACTTGTACGTATGGTTAGAGTTGAATTTCGGGAAATTCGGAGTCAAATTGGAAAGAAACCTTTCATTGCGGCAACCCTAAGTTGAAGAAAATGGCTAAGATTGGAATTTTGAGTAAACGACCTCAGAATTGGGATCTGAAAGTTCCAGCATGTTCGTATGATGATTTCGGACTTGGGCGTATGTCCGGATTTGGTTTTGGATAAACCGTGAGCATTTCGGCGTATATTGTGGAAGTTAGTATTTTAGAAGAATTTCATAAATTTGGGTTGGAAGGCATTTCAGTGTTATAGAGGTCCGTTTGAGATTCCGAGTCTGGGAATAGCTCCGTATGGTGATTCTGGAGTTGGGAGCACGATCGAAAGTGAATTCGGATGTCCGGAGGTCATTTTGAAGTCATTTGGCTAAATATAAAAATTTGAAGGTTTTTGAGAAAATCCGACCGAAAGTGGAAATTTTGATATCGGGGTCGGAATGCGATTCCAAAAGTTGGGGAAACTTCGTAATGTCGAATGTGACTTGTGTGCAAAATTTGAAGTCATTCCGGAATGATTTTGGTAAGGTTTGAGACACTTAGTCTCTTTTAAGGAAACTTAAGTTGGAAAAGTCAACCAGATATTAACTTTTGTATTAGAGGGACTGAAATGCAAATCTTATGGTTCAGATAGCTTCGTTAGGTGATTTGGGACTTAGGAGTGTGTCCGGAATATTTTTGTGTTGACCGGTGTAGAATTAAGCTTGAATTGGCAAAGTTAGTATTTTGACGAATTTCGGTTGATAGGTGATATTTTGATCCGAGGGTTGGAATGGAATTCCGAGAGTTGCTGTAGCTTCGTTAGGTGATTTGGAATATGTGTGTAAAATTTGAGGTCATTCAGACGTGGTTTGGTCGGGTTTTTGATCGAAAGTGTATTTCGGAAGTTTTTAGAAAATTAGGCTTGAATTCGATGAGTTTTGGGTAATTTGATATTGTNGATCCAAATTTGATTTCAAGACTTTCGGAATTTTGATAAAGAATTATAGAACTGATCTGAAAAATTTGGTTTAATTTCATCAAGTCACAGTTGGGTTTTTGACGCGAAATGTGAGTTAATTGTTTAACGAGTAAAATGTGTATCACACTGGGCAAATGAGCTCCGAATTGAGTTTCGATTGAAGGGTTGCGTTCGTATTATTATTTGTGACTCATAGGAACAAGAATCGTCTAATTCCGAGTTCGTATGACGGATTTAGAGCCATTTTAGTAAAACAAAAGCTGCTGCAATTTTTTGGGCAATTTCTGCATTTTTCGTACGTGTGAATAGTGATCGCACTTGCGTGAACAGTATCCTTGTACAGTATACATGAACAACAGTTGTGTACAGTACCGCGTACAGTATACATGAACAATACCCGTGAATAGTGCCTGTGAATAGTGACGGACAGTTTTTCCATTTTTGACGATTTGGACCTCGAATAAGGCAATTTTTCGAGGGATTTTTGGAGAGAACAACGGGGTAAGTGTTCTTAACTCAATTTTGGTTGTATAACTTGAATCTATTACGAGTTTTGGCGTTTAATCTGAGAATTTTGTTGAAAAAGTGTACAAAACCTTCTTGGATAGAATCACAGATTTGAGGGTCGAAATGTTGTGGGAATTGGATAATTTTTATATGGTTAGACTCGTGGCGAAATAGGGATCCGTTGATGTTAGTTTTATAATTTTTTGAGACGTGGGCCCGGGGCTCGGGTTTTGTCAAATTCGTGAATTTTGGTATTTTTCGATTGTTTTCGATTGGGTATTGTTTCTTTAGTATAATGCAACATATTCGTTGTAATTTTGGATAGATTCTTCACGCGAGGAAGCAAATTCGAAAGGCAAGGGCATCGCGGAGTAGTCTTTTGGCCGTCTTGAGGTGAGTAATAATTTTAAATGGTGTCCTGAGGGTTTGAAACCCCGGATTTGCAGAACGTAGTGCTATGTTGAGATGAGACACGTGTTGTATGACGAGCGGAGGTCATTTACTATTGGGGATTGTGACTTGGTCCATCCCGGTCGATATTTTACCGCGTATTTGATAAAGACTTGTTATTTTTTCACCATGATTTGGGCTTATTGCCATACTTGGGCTTCGTGCCAATTATTTGAAATCCTTTGTGAATTTCCATCACTATTTTCCTCAATAATTGAAATATTATTTGAACTCTGTCCAACTGAATTATATTGTTTCATGAACTCAGCTACATTTATACTCAATTTGAGATTTAAATGATATTTCTAATGTTGTTTGAGCTGAGCACCATTGTTTTACTGATGCCTAAGGGGCTTATGATTATTTTCTGGAATGATTGAGGCCGAGGGCCATATGTGAGGATATGTTGAGTGATGTGAGGAGGCTTCCAGGCCTCGAGTGTTTTTGTAAGGAGGCTTTTATACCTCAAGTGTTTTTGCGAGGAGGCTTTCAGGCCTCGAGTGTGATGTGTGAAGGCTTTAAGGCCTTATGATATAGCGCTTGGGCTGTAGGAGCCCCTCCGGAGTCTGTACACACCCCCAGTGAGAGCAGGGTACCCAGGTGAGTTGGGAGTGGGCCCGAGAGGCCGATATGTATTTTGTGAGTTGGGAGTGAGCCCGAGAGGCTGATGTTGTGTGTTGGTGAGTTGGGAGTGAGCCCGTGGGGCTCATACTGTATTGAGAGTTTTATATTAAGCCCAAGGGGCAAGTTTCTGATTATTTCTTACTTGTTGAAATTATCTGCCTTCATTGTTTTAAAAGAGAATTATCTGATACTTCACAGTTTTATTATGTAACAGATTATACTGCTTGAGATAATGCTATATTGTGCCTTTATGAGATTTCATGCTTTCAGTCATTATTTATTCTTATTACTCACTGAGTTGTAGTACTCACTTTACTCCCTGCACCTCGCGTGCAGATGCAAGTAATTATTCACCCGGTAGCGGGTTTTGAGTTGATTGGAGATTTAGCCATCGTAGCTGAGCAAGGTGGCCGTCAGCGTTTGCGGCACCGTATCTCTTCCTTTGATTCTAATTTTTCCATTATATATATTATCGGTCTTATAATAGTGATTAGATTCTTTAGATGCTCGTGACTTGTGACACCCCGGTTAGGGCTGTGTTGGGTTGGATTTCCGCATTTTTATCTGTACTTCCGCTACTTGGTATTATTAAAGCATGTTGCACTATAGTTTTGATAAATAATTGTTTTAAAAAGGATAAATTGGATTGACTGGCTGGCCTTGTCTTCAAGAGAGGCGCCATCACGACCAGGTTTGGGATTTGGGTCGTGACAGGATCGGGTGGCACGCCGCCACGGGTATGTTATCTGGATCGGGTTGCACGCCATAACAGTGTGATGTTGAGAATAGTTTTCCACATGTTACTTTGTATGCCTTGCTTCCTGGTTTCTGAGGAAAGTCCGTATTGGGTGTTGCTCGGCGAATAGTGCATCGGTTGTGTCCTTTCAGGATTGAATGGTGTATATTACTTGCTTCACCGTAGGTGTGATGAATTGCTAGGTTTCAGACATCAATCTGTGCGTGGCTATCTATTTTGAGCATGGTGATTTGAGGTGCTTCATGTGTAACAATGTTTGGATAGGATCATGCGTTGTGGCGAGGCCATGTGAAGTTATGACCTTTCGAGGAGGATTCAGTTACTCTATTTCTATGATGTGAGACAGGGTCTCATCCTTGTGTTATGATGGTACTGATGAGTTTGAGTTACAACTCTTTTGTTTGAGTCATTTGCCATGATTTGAGTATGTTCAGACCGCCCATCATTGGTGCGTGGATTGTGCAAGTTGTGGCTTAGGCCTGTATTGAGGTGTTATATCACCAGAGTGGTGTGTTGGATTTGAGGTGATCATGGGAGTCATTAATGAGTACGAACAGATTTGATTACAGCTTGTTGGAAGAATAATATCGAGGTTCGGTTCGGAAATTTGCTGTGGTATTAGTCAAAAGGGAAGAAATGCCCTCATGAATGATCGCTATGAGAAATGGCTATGGTTTACCGCGTGTTTCATCATCATTTGGTAGAATACGAAAGTGTTGAAGTGAAACTTTAGCTAATAAGAGGTTTTCTATCAGTATTTGGTTGTTGTGGGTAACCGTTGTGAATAGAAGTTATCGTTTCGAGTGCTTGGATCATGTGGTATATCGTATGATTTCATCGAGATTGCAAGTATGGGTTATTACGGCTGGTTCGGGACTATTCATAGTATAGGTGTGAGGTTTTGATCGTATTGATGAATTCAGAAGTGAAAAGGTAGTTCTGTGAATTATGGGCTAGACTGGATTGGGTGATTTCAGCTATGTTATGTTGTCGGACCTATAATAGATAGGGTGACGTGGGATCACCCCAGCTATATGCTTGGTAAGGTCATTCAGATTTTGGTTGGCTTCTAGTATAACTCTGGGTACGCTCGAGGACGAGTGATTATTTAAGTTGGGGAGGATGTGACGACCCGACCCATCATCTCATGTGTTGCTGCTCCGTTTTCCCCGTTTATTGCTTCTTCATGTTTCATTATCGGTATGTGGTGTGTGAGAGTTGATTTGGAATGTTTTTGATAAGAAATGAGACACTTAGTCTCTTTAAGGAAAGCTTAAGTTGGAAAAGTCAACCGAATGTTAACTATTGAGTTAGAGGGATCGGATGTGATTTTCGGTGATTCGGTTAGCTTCGGAGGATGATTTGTGACTTAGGAGCGTGATCGAAAGTGATTTTGGAGACCCGGTGTAGAATTAGGCTTGAATTGGCGAAGTTAGAATTTTGGCGAATTCCGGTTGATAGGTGAGATTTTGATCCGAGTTTCGGAATGGAGTTCTGAGAGTTGCAGTAGCTTCGTTGGGTGATTTTGGATATGTGTGCAAATTTTCAGGTCATTCGGACATCGTTTTGGTTGGGTTTTTGATCAAATGTGTGTTTCGGAAGCTCTTAAGAAACTTAGGCTTTGATCTGATGATATTTGAGGATTTTGATGTTAACGATAGTGTTTTGATGGTTCGAGCAAGTTTGAATAAGGTAATACATCATGTCTGTGCTTTTGGTTGAGGTCCCGGGGGCCTCGGGGTAAGATCAAGTGTTAAAAACGAGAGTTTTTGAAGTTGCTTCAGGTATGTGATTTATTGTCACACCTCCTTTTGGCGCTACCGCATCCCGCGAAGGGCGTGGTAAAGGGAGTTTTTCCAATTAAAGGACAATCGAAGCGGGATTTATTATTAAGATTCAGAGTCGCCACTTGGGAGATTTATGGTGTCCCAAGTCACCGATTTGAATCCCGAATCGAGGAAAAGGTTGACTCTGTATTACAGTCCGCGAACCAGAAATCCGGATAAGGAATTCTGTTAACCCGGGAGAAGGTGTTAGGCACTCCCGAATTTCGTGGTTCTAGCACGGTCGCTCAA
>MU691746.1:55224-89893 GCA_026770625.1 Nicotiana glauca
TTGAAGCTTCAAAGAAACAGTAGCAGATTAGTGCTGGTTTAGGTAACAAAAGAGACCTCACTTTCAGTTTTTCTAACTCTCAAACGATTGATCTCTTTCAGATTGAAAGACCAACCTACTTCACCTCTTAACTTACTGAGCTGTTTGAGGTAAAGCCAGACTATTCAATTCTATCTCTGGAGCTTTTCTTTTCAAATTCCAGCCTATTTTCTCTCTTTTTCTCTATCCTCCTCTAGAACTCAAGTTTTCAGCCATCTCTAATAGAGTCCCCCCAAATCCCCCTGACATGCTCTTATATAGCCACTGCACCCAGCCCCTGCAGTCTCTTTAATTATTTTAAGCAAAACAGAACCCCATATTATTCTCTCTGTGTTTCCACCTTCAGTTGTCTAAGTATGGGTTTCATTTTTTTAAGTACTGCTGAAGTGCAGAGGAGTCATGGGATACCCTGCTATTCCCATTTTTTAATTGTCTAAGTGTGGGACTCCTTATTTTAAAATTTCTGATGTCCAAACACTAGTAAGTGCCATGCTGTAACAGCAGGTTCCACTATTTCCAGGGTGCATCACATTAGGGGTTGCCCTAGTGGCTCAAACTTGCTCAAGGTGGCATTTCACTAAGTTTTGGAATTTCTGTCTAAATCCAATACAGCTATAACCAAATCAGATTCCTAAGTTTAGCCCCAGTTAATTCACATTTTAATTTCAAACAAAGATTTTGGACCAAATTAACAGTGCTAATTACTGTCCAATGTTCTAACAAACAGGCCTATGTGACTAATCGATGACGTTTGTTTAATCGATTATAACACACATAATTGATAACAAAAATCGCCCTATGAATCAGTGATTCATAATTTTCAGGCAGAATCACGAAGATACAAAACTAATTATTCGACGACGCTAATCGACTCGAATATATATCCTATCAAAAACACATTTAAACCAACAAACAGAAGCAAATATCGACCAAATAAAAGGTCTCGAGGAGGAGAACAGAAAAATTAACAAAATCGAACAACACTGATAATGCAACTAAACTAGCAAGCAAATATAAAAAGACAGGAGGAAGAACGAAATACCTCGACGAAAAAATTAGAAATCGATAAAAAATGGGGTCACTACACTTTGTGCGGTCCGCACTAGGGAGATTCAGAGACCTAGATTTTAAGACATCAAAGCAATGCAGCTGCAGTAGATATTGTGCGGCCCGCACTGAAGACACCGTGGCTGCACTAACTTTTAATGCGGTCCGCGGAAGCAAACTTCAGAGAGATGTCAAGTCACAAGGTTCAAGCCCGTGCGGTCCGCGGAAGCAAACTTCAGAGAGATGTCAAGTCTCAAGGTTCAAGCTCGTGCGGTCCGCAGTCGTGTTTGTGCGGATCGCACTAGATGCCTCCACGGCCACAGTCCATTCTGTGTAGCCTGCGGAGCCTGGGTTCAGAGAGTTGATTTTTCAAAGTCAAGAGCATGGCAGCACACCATTTTGTGCGGTCCGCACTGACCCCGCAGGGGAATTTTCGTCCAGTTTTTCCAGCTTAATATAAATAGAACCTTTATCCATTTTTAGGGTATCAGATATTACAATATTGCAGTTGCGCTCGTGAGAAGACATTTCTTAGCCATTTTTGGCACCTTTACGTAGTTTTAATCATTGAAACTTTGTATTTACTATAGTAATTAATTAATATGTCTTTCTCTTCATCTATTTCTCTGATTTTATCTTCAAGCACGAGTAGCTAGACCCATTAGCTAGGGTTGTGGCTCAACCCTAGTATGGGTAATTGATGGGTGTTGTGATTTGAGGTTAGATTGATTATGGGTATTTGTTATTTGGGTCAATGTTATGGTTTAATTTATGAATTAGTGGTTGCAAATACTAGTTTGTGCCAAGTTGACTTGGGCTCTTCTTGAGAAAGAGAGCCTAGCCTCCAAAATTGACTCAACAAGGAATTGGGATGGACTCAAGAGATTTGATAGTCCCGATTAAATGGTTAAACCTCGAGAGAGTAATTACCCAACTTGAACCCTAGTTGCTCGGGCAAATATGCATACCCAATTGCTCTCGAGAGAGTCAATTGGGCAATACCACTCTTTCTACCGAGAGGTGTAGAGTGGGTAGTATTGAGCAACGGTTATAACATATTTCCCCAATCATGTCAATCGTGCCTTAGATGCAACTACCCGTCAATTAGCCACCTAGGTGAAGGTCACTACCCTAGTGCTTTTTAAACTATTTGATACAACTTGTAACAATTTACTCTTAGTCTAATTTAGTTGCAATTATAATTTGCAGTTTGATCGTAGTAGAATATAAAGAAAAACCAAAAATGAATAGAAGACCAATTAAGAAAACATACGCAATCCTAAGCTAAATAGATATCTGATTCCAATCCTAGCTCTCTGTGGATTCGATCCAGACCCACAATCAGATAAAAGCTATTGCAACCCTCTCTCGCTACTTTTTAGTGGTGCGGATTTGGCAGCAATCACTTAGGTAAAAAGGACCAACTGTGCATTTTAAAGCACATACCAACCAACTTTGGTCGGTAACATATTTTAATAATTTAATTTTACCGACCAAAGTTGATCGGTGTATGTAAATTACGTTATATTATTAATTATTAAAATTTAAATATTAGCGACAAAAGTTGGTCGGTAAATTAAAATATATATTTTTTTAAAAAAAATTAGCTACCAAAGTTGGTCGATAAATGTAAAATCTGGGTAATCCTTATTAACCAACCAATTTTGATCGGTAATTATTAATTTTTTTTTAAGATTAAGCAACCAACTTTGGTCTCTAATTAGAAGAATTTTTTTTGAAATTAAATACCGATCAACTTTGGTCGGTTTTCTAGATTTTAATTTTGGCATAAAATGCCTGTTTTGGCAGCGACACCACCTGCTAGAATACCAAAATTCCTAAACAGGCATTTTATGCTAACAACAACAATAACACAATTTAATAAATACATTAAAACTAACAAATTAAAGTTTAATAGAATTAAATATTCCAAAACCAAGTTAATAATTATTACAACTAGTTCAGAACCACTTTTATTTGTCTAGTTCAAAGTATATACAAGTCAAGGAGTATTTGTAAAACATCATCATCACCGTTTGATGAAATTTCATCTGAAAGACGGTATTGAGAAGGATCTTGTGGAGGACGTGAAGAACGACCACAGGGAGGATGAGAGGAACGATCACAGAAGGAACACTCACTTTCAAGTCGAGCCTCTGGCGATGACTCACGAGACCGGGGCAACAGAAAAGCTCTAGTAGATAGGAGAGTTCTGATCTGAGCTTGCATGACAAGGAATAAAACATCTCTAACCCTTTCTCTTTTCGTGGACGCTTCTAGCTCGGATGTGAGCTTTGTCACAGACTCCGTCATAACAGAGAGGCTCTCCCCATCAAGTTGCTTGCCTTACAAGAAAGTCCATATTCCTTGCATTCCACACTTACAGCGATGGAACTTTTTAGTAGGAAGACTGTATACCTTTCCCCATTTCGGAGCGCCAGTAGACTCCATCCATATTCTTTCAGCATCCTCATTCGAAGGTTGGTTTAGCTCGCCCAATTCACCAGTTGGTTGAGTGCGGATCAACTCCTCCACGTTAGTTTGGTAGCGATCCTATACAAAATTTTAAATTGAATTAGTATTTCAAAATTTATATAAAAGTAAATTAAAATACTTGAAGAAAACTGAAATCTTCCATATACAGTCGAGGCCTAGTCCTCGACCCACCTTTCTTGATCCGTCTCTTTCTTCTTCTTTACAATATGCATCTCCTTCAATAGCTCGTCATGGTTCGTTGGACGCCCCAACTCTTTTCCTGAAAACATATTAATTTAGTTAATAAACTGAATAGATATACTTTGAAAATTAAAATAATTTAAGCAATTGCGTACCAATCTTCTTTTTATTATCCCTAGGCTAACCGCACCTCCAATGTGCAAGGAGCCTCCCTTCTCAGATGTGCAAGCTTTCTTTCCTTTTTCGCTCTTCTCTAAGAATTTTGCGGTAAGTCATTATCTTTGCAAATCTTCCCATAAATTTTGAAGCAACTAGTCATGCTTCATGTTCTTCTTTCTAGCTTCGGAGAAAGAATGCGACAATCGCTTGTGAGCTTTGTGATTAAAATTTGCAGCCACTTCCGTGCTACAACGGTATTCCCATACACACTTGCTCTGTATTTCAAAAGTTAAATATAAAACAATAAATATAATAACTATAAATTATTAAACTACTTAAAAGATCATTTATACCTTAAAATGATTGAAATTTTGTTCCTTCAGTGAGAATGGGAAATTAGACCAAGTCGCATAAGGGACATCATAAAGATTTCTGATGGTTTTGGTAATTATCCTCGTAGTCTTATTACTCGGGATGAACCTGCATTATTACTCGAGATGAACCTGCAATTTAACAACAAAAACACATTAATATCTTAGTAAAAACTTTATAAAACATTGAACGCAAAAATAACAAATAACTCCTACCCATCAACCTCAGGGACTATGATAGTCCTTCCATATTGAACATAATGCACCTCCTCGTCATCATTAGCACCTCGTCTGAACCATGTACATTAGAGGCATGTGTGGATGGTGTAGGGGGGTCAGATCTACCACCCCGCAGGCGAAGGCCTGAAACGGATGGAGTCGCTGATGAAAATGGATGCGATCCCTGTGACTACGACATAGCTGGACGGACCTCAAGTGGCTGTGATACTGATGGTTATCACCCGAGTAGCTGTGATCCATGTGGCTGTGACATGGATGGCTACAATCCATGCGATGTAGATGGCTGCAATCCACGTGGTCGTGAGGTATTTGGAATGTATGTCAGACGTACATTCCTATGGCCCTGTGATGAAAGACCTGGTCTGTGCATGAAGGTGTAGGGCTCGTGATGTTATGGCAGCTCAATATAGCTGTGGGGTGGAGGATAAGACATAGGCATCTCTGTAGAGGGTTGAAAAGAGGGAGTATCATTAACTACCCTCCTCTTTTCCTTCCTAGCCTTTCCTCAACCCCGAGAACCAGTAGGGTCATTATTACCTTGACCCTTACCTGTATCTGCATAATATAATACATATTTAGATTGAAACATATAAGAAACTAGCTATAAAACAAGAGTTATTTAAAAAAAAACAACTTTGTAAAGCTCATCAATGTATTGTTCCTCGTCCGAGAATTATTCATCCTCACTTGTTTGAGCTTTATCAGTTGATTCTTCGTCCTCATTTTCTATAATTGTTACTTCATTTATATCAACTTCTTCCAATATGTGTTCAGGATGTTCCAAATCATTTTTTAGCTAACCGTCTACTATTTAGTGAATACTAGAGATACCGTTTTGATATGCAACATCTAACACGTTCTCGACTTCCACCCTATCTACAGGCTTAGTGTTTATTACAACCCACCAATCGGACTTGTTCCGCCGCAATGGATAAGGAAGACAATACACTTGCCTAACATTATGTGCAATTATGAAAGGATCATAGCGATCATACACCCTCATATGATTAACCTCAATTATGTTGTATTGATTGTTTACTCTTGTACCTCTTGTTGGATTTGGGTCAAACCACTTGCATCTAAAGAGTATCAATTTCCTAAATAGCCAACCTGTATATTCCAGTTGTATTATTTTTTTAAGCATACCATAATAATCAATATCTCCAACTTGGTTGCCATCACCACTTGAACCCACAACCCATTGTTGTTGCTATTTTTATTTTTAGAGCAATCTTCTGTATGGAACTTATAACCACTCACTACGTACTTAGACATTGTTTAACCTCAGGCCCAAGTCCCCAAGATATATCTTTCAAAAATTGATTTACACCACTATTTGGATTATTTACCTACATAATGTTAAAAAAATTCATAAGTGAGCATAACTTACAAACATTATTTACCTACATAGTGTTAGAACATTATCAAGATAAACTTATAAATTGTTTGAACCACGTATCAAATCTCGTATATACAGCATCATGGCTAAATTGACCAACAAAGTGACTGTGACGCATCAAATATTTTTACTAGTTGCATCGAGATGTAATCATTGTAAATTTTATATTTTGATAACTAATAAGCCAATACATACTCGAGAAATGGTACAACTTCGGGATAATTTAGCAACACATGAAGTGTAGTTGACTTGTAGTCCATATCACTCAAACTTCTCTTTCTAACATCCTCAGAACATCGGCCTAGTCGATTAAATATGGATATAGGCGAATATAATGGATCATTCACACATTCAACCATGTGCCTATTGGGCCCATTCCTAGAACATGGCACGTTACTCTCAAAATAATAAGAGCAAAATTGAGTAGTTTCCTTTGCAAGATAAGCTTCACATATAGATCCTTCAATCCTATTCCTCTGCTTAAAAAATTATTTGCATTTGCCAATTTTCCTACATAATGTCATGTTAGCTATATATACTTAAAATAAAATATAAAATTATATCAAACTTATAATATTACCTCTCAAAGGTATATATCCATCTGCATTGAACAGGCCCTCCAAGTCGTGCCTCTTGTAAAAGGTAGATTGGAAGGTGTTTCATCACATAAAAAATACATGGAAATATCTTTTCCATCTTACTAGAAGTTACACGAATGTTCCGATCCATCCGGAGTATGTTTTCTTCCCTTAATGTGGTAGAACATAAGTCTTTGAAAAAAAACTAATATCTGTGATGGGTTTCTAGATTTTTTCAGGCAAATTGTAAAATGCAATAAGCACTAAGGTCTCTATGAAAACATGACAGTCATGGCTTTTCAAATTGTTCAACTTCCCTACCTCTATATCTGCTTTTTTTTCAAGATTCGATGCATAACCCTCAGACATCTTCAATTTCGTAAACCAATCACAAATTTGTCGTCTTTCCTCCAAAGTGAATGTGTAAATTGCTTTGGGCTTGAACACCTTATCATTGTTTGTTGTCTGCAAGTATATTTCAGGCCACTTGCAATATTTTTGTAAGTCCATTCTAGTCTTCGGGTTATCCTTTGTCTTACCTTTAACATTCATCACTATGTTGAGCAAATTATCAAAATAATTTTTCTCAATATGCATGACATCAAGGTTGTGATGGAGAAGATTTTCCTTCTAATAAGGCAACTCCTAAAATATACTATCTTTCGTCCAATTATGAGTAGCACCATATCCAGAGAATCTATAAGGGGGAGTTTCAGTATCTTTACTAAAATTGTGGACCCTCTCCCAAATTTCCTCACCTGAAAATATCGGAGGTGGAGAATCATATTCAATTTTATTCTTTTTGAATGCATTTTTCATCCTTCTAAACTCATGATCATGAGGCAAGAATTGACAATGACAATCAAACCATGATTGCTTTCGGCCATGTTTCAAAGTGAACGATTTACTATTTTTCATACAGTAAGGACAAGCTAGCTTCCCAGCAGTCATCCACCCTAACAACATTCCATATGCAGGAAAATCGTTAATAGTCCACACTAAATTAGCACGCAAATTAAAATTCTGCTTGGTTGATATGTCATATGTTTCAACACCATCATACCACAATTGTTTTAGCTCATCAATCAAAGTTGCAAATATGAATCAATCAAAAATTTTGGGTTGCGTGGATCGAGAATAATACAATTTAAGAATATATATGGACTAGTCATACACAACTCGGGTGGTAGATTATAAGGTGTAAGAAAGATAGGCCAACATGAATATGGTGTCGCAGATATAGAAAAAGGCGTGAAGCCATTCGCACACTGACCTAACCGAATGTTCCTTGGTTCACTAGCAAAATATGGATATGTCCTATCAAAGTGCTTCCAAACTTCTCCATCTGAAGGATGACACATAACAACAGGTGGTCTTCTATTTTCAAAGTGCCATCACATATGAGGAACAGAACTCATCGACACACATAACCTCTTTAACCTAGGTATAAGAGGTAAATAATGCATCGCCTTGATAGCGACCATATTCCCGCTGGAAAGCCTCTTAAAACGAGGCTTTTGCAAAATTTACAACTGTCTAAACTTGCATCATCTTCATAATATAACATGAAACCATCTTCACAACAATCAATTCTCATTGACGTAAGTCCTAACTTATAAACTAATCTCTTTGCCTTAAAGAAATCACTAGGTAATTTGATATTAGGGTCAACTAGTTCACTCATAAGGTCAATGAAAGTGTCCATGGCTGCTTGATAAATATTCCAATCAAATATGATACTTAGTAATCTAACTACAACAGACAACTCAGAGTGCGGACTTCCTTTACGTAGTGGACAACTAACTTCCTCTAACTGTTCATAAAAATATTTTGCATCATCATTAGGAGTTTGTTCAACATTTCATTGGTCTCACCCTCAAAGAGCATCCCAAAAGCATCCGTAACCATATCATGAATTCTAAAATCACGATTTGTATTCTCCATTGACCTACTACTTTCACCAACAACCATGTTATGAAATATCCCATGGCTACCATCGATCTCTCCATGATTAGTCCACACAAAGTAATTCTCTATAAACCCATTCCTATAAAGATGAAGCTTAACTTCCGCCGGTTTTTCAAACTTCATACAGTCGCACCTAACATAAGGGAACATAATTACTCCTCACTTTGGTATGGTTGAAGTGACATTGAATGTCTAATAAAGTTATCAACTCCTTGTAAAAAATTCTCCCGCAATCTGCGCTGATTAGAATATTTCCTATTGTACATCCAAGTATGATGTTCCATCTATACAAATAAAATAAGAACAAATTAATTTAGTTATTTCATGTCATAATCTTTTTTTTAAACTAAAAGTTCAACTACAATTCCTAAAAGTCCAATTTATATCCTAAAATTTCAATTTATATACTAAATGTTCAATTCATAAACTAAAATTTCAACTCATATCTAAAAATTTTAATTTATAAACTAAAAATTCAATTTAATATCCTAAAGGTCCAATTCATAAACTAAAATTTCAACTACAAATCCTAAAATTTCAATATATATCCTAAAATTTCAATTTATAAACTAAAAATTCAATTCAATATCTAAAAGTTCCAATTCATAAACTGAAAGTTCAACTACAAATCCTAAAAATTCAATTCATATCCTAAAATTTCAATTTATAAACTAAAAGCTCAATTTATAAACTAAAAGTTTAATTCATAAATTAAAAGTTCAACTACAAATCCTAAAAGTTCAATTCATATCCTAAATTTTAATTTATGAACTAAAAGTTCAATTCATAAACTAAAAGTTCAACTCATATCCAAAAATTTCAAGTTATAAACTAAAAATTCAGTTTAACATCCAAAAGGTCCAATTCTGTCATGACCCAGATTTTCCACCCTCGGGAGTCGCGATGGCGTCTACTAATGAAAGCTAGGCAAGTCAACCATTTGAATTATTTACCTTTTTTCCATTTAGTCCTTTAATAATTAATTGCCAACATTAAATAACACAACGGAATTTAATAAGCGGAAGACTGAACATAATATATCAATAAAGATGTCAATACCAATCCATACGTGAACTACCTAAGACTGGTGTCACAACTTCACAGACGCTCTAGGAGTACTACAAATAAAGGTCTGAAAAAATAATACAACACTGTCTCTAGAAATAACGAAATAGAATAAAAGGTAGAAGGAGACGCCAAGGCCTACAGACACCTGCAGGACTACCTCTGGTCGCCTAATGAACTAGATGTAGAACCCTCACTGCGATCCGAAAGCTACAGCACCATGATCTACACAAAAGAGTGCAGAGTATAGTATCAGCACAATCGACCCCATGTGTTGGTAAATGCCTAGCCTAACCTCGGTGAAGTAGTGACGAGGCTAGGACCAGACTACCAAATAAACCTGTGCAGCTAAATCATATGCAACGGAAAATAAAAGAAGAAATCTACAATTTAAAAGTAAGAAGGAGGGAAAGAGACATGTTGCGAGGATATCAAGTAACAATAGGAAACAAATAGATAACCATAAAGAACCTGTAACTCAAATATCAACAATAACCAAGAAATCAAACAAGTGCACGGCATCACCCTTCGTGTTTTTACTCTCGTCCTCACTTTATATCAATATAAACGACAATGCATCACCCTTAGTGTTTTTACCTCACATAATCATGGCACGAAATGATCCTTCATGCATAATCACTCATATAAAGGCAAGGAACGGTACATTGTGCGGCATAGCATCACCCTTCGTGCATTAAAACTCTCTCACAATATCATGCACGACATCACCCTTCGTGCTTTAACACTCTTCCTTACCCAAACAACAATCACAACAATAAGGGCAAGGAATTAAATAGAATCATAATAAAATCACAATGAAAATCTCGGCAAGGGAATATCAAAAGCAACAACATCCCAGCAAGGAAACAATATCAAAAGCAACAACATCCCGGCAAGGGAGCAATATTATCATAATCCTCTTATCTTTTCCATATTTTCTTCACAACTCAATTTAAAACTTGAGCCAATGCTATAAAACGCTCAATTACCAACGATACGTTCACAATTCGATTCACAATTGAGTCAACACTCTACAATGTTTAAATACCACTGATACTTTCACAAATCAATTCACACCTTGAGCCAACGCTCTTAAATGTTCAATTACCTATTTTACTTCAACAAGACTTGTTCAACAATAGGAATATCACATAAGTCATGAACAATATAAAACGGAGTCACATTAATCATAGTATAAGACTCACGGGCATGCTTGACACCAACGCATAAATACTCTTCACCATGCCTATTCGTCGTACTCAACAATTAACACATAGCAAACAGGACACAACTCTTAATCCCTCAAGCTAAGGTTACCAAACACTTACCTTGAATCTATGAACAATATTCAAGCCTCAACTACCACTTTACCTCTTGATTCCACCACCAATTCGCTTGTATCTAGCCACAAATTACTTAACTATATAAATAAATGTCAAATAAATCGATTCTAATGCATGAAAATAGGTTTTCTAAAGTTTTTCGCAAAAAGTTAAAAATTAACCCCAAGCCTGCTTGGTCCAAACCCGAAATTCAAACCAAAACCCAATTACTCAATCACCCCTGAGCCCGGGTATATTAATAGATTTTAAAATCTGACCTTAATTTGAGGTCTAAATCCCCAAATTTCAATATTCTTAGGTTTTACTTAAAATTCCCAATTCACCATAAAAACCCTAGATTATAGGATGAAATCTTGTGAAAAAAAGTTAAGAAGTGAAAGAAATGAGTTTAAAATCACTTATATATGTTTTGGGGAAAGAAAAAGTGCTTGAAAAAATCCGCCTTTATGTTTAAGATTTCTGAAAGTCATAAAATAACTGAAAAGTCCTGTTTATATACTCCTCTCAGACCCTCACTGCGGACCGCATAAAATGGGATTGTGGTCATGGAGCTCCACCGCGGACCGCAAGAAATCGAGCGCGGCCGCAAAGGTAAGGCCTTGCCCCATTGCGGACCGCATAATTCCCTCCGCGGTCGCGAGGTCCCCCACCACGGCCGCAAGTGTCACGACCCCAGTTCACCCTCCATGAACATGTCGTGATGGAACCTAGTTCCTACGACTAGGTAAGCCTAACAATGCAGAAATTTAACAACTTAACTTTGCGGAATAACGAATTTGAACTGAAAATATAAAATGACAACCGTATATAAGGCCGCTCGGCCTACACAACTATAAAGATAAGCGGAAGTCTACAACTCAATCCCAAAACCCGAAAACTCACGGGAACCACATGCTAATAGAAACATAGTACGCTGCTCTAACTCCAAAATATCTAAACAACTGAGAGAAAGGAATAAACCAAATACTGAGGCTGGAATAGAATAGAGACTCCAGGTCTGCGGACGCGGCAGATATACCTCGAAGTCTCAGTATAGCTCCTCGCCTCAAGGATAGTGCGATTGAGTAGAGGTACCTGGATAATCTGCATATGAAAAACACGTGAAGGAAGGGCATGAGTACACCACAGCGGTACTCAGTAAGTGCCAAGCCTAACCTCGGCTGGGTAGTGACGAGGAAGGTCAGGGCCCTACTGAGGAAAAATAAAATAATAATAATTAACAATATGAAAATCTGACAGAAATAATGAGTACAACAGTGACAGGTCAACGAGGCAATAACAATTACAAAAGAACAGATTAAACATAGAGTAAATACAGATCAATATCAATGATAACAATGAGGGTCTCCCAGGATAACGTCATGAAGCCCTTTTCTCAACTGTCCAGTGGATCCCCCGGGATGCCGTCCCGTAGTCCAACTCAAGTACCAATCCGAAGGATCTCTCGGGATACCGTCCCGTAGTCCAACTATAAATATGCATGGGGGATCTATCGGTAATCTAACCCGCAGTCCCAAAGTAAAAGTGGAAGGGGATCTATCGGGAATCGAACCTGCAGTCCCAAAGTAAACAAACAAGGGGGAGCTACCGGAATCCCACATCCGTAGTCCCAATGTAAATGTGCAATCACAATCAGAAGATACACATAAATGAAGTATAAAAGACAAGCAATAGGGAGCTCCACTAGCCTAGCATGCTTCACTTAGTACAGTCAAGGCAACTTAAGCAATTAGGCAAGTTAAATCAACTAAACATGCTTTCCTAATCTAGCACAGGTTATAACTTCAAGTAGAACAAAACAAATATGAAAGAAACTCAATCTCAATATCTTAAGTAAAAACTGGATTTAAAACAATTGTCTCAAGTACGCACTCGTCACCTCAAGTACAAGGCACTCAAAGTACCAAATAACAAATCTTAAGGGAAAAGGTCCCCCACACAAGGTTAGATAAGGCACTTACCTCAAATCGGCTCCAAAATCAACTCGAAATCACACTTTTGCCATGAGTATCCGACTCCAAATGTCCTAAATCTATTTAATTCAATTACAAGTTGTAAATAACATCGCAAACAACTGGTCTTTCTATTTAATTCAAAGCTACGACGTGAAATTAGGTGAAATGACCAAAATGCCCTTCAGGACAATATCTCGAAATTGAATAATTTTCACATTTTCAGAACCCTCGTACTCTACGAGTATAACCATCAAAAACTCTCCCAAATCGGAGGTCAAACACCCCCCTCAAAACCCAATAGTTTAGCCTATGAAGTTTCACCCAATTTTTCTAATTTTTGATCCCAAATTCGAATTTTAATGATGGATTTAACTACAAAATGATGAAATATAACTAGAAGGGACTAAAGAAACGTTACCCAATAATATTCACTTCAAAACCCTCTGAAAATCGCCCTTCCCCGAGCTCAATTTGATTTTTTTAACTTATGAAATCAAACCCTCGAATTTTCTATATCAGAACAGGCATTTACGCTTCTGCGGATAAGGGACCGCTTCTACGGTCCCGCTCATGCGGAAACAAGCCGCTTCTGTGGTCTTCAATTAAATGGCTAGGACCGCATCTGTGATAAAGAAGCCGCAGGTGCAGAATCGCATCTCCGAGGGACAATCCGCTTCTGTGGAAACTAGCGGGGAACTGGGCTTCGCTTCTGCGGTGGATAAGCCGCTTCTGCGGCTCCGCTTATGCGGGAGAAGAACCGCTTCTGCGGTTTCTGAGGAAAAGGAAAATAGCCGCTTCTGCGGGCATCTAGCCACTTCTGCGGCGCCGTATCTGTGGTTCCCAAGCCACAGATGCGAAAATACCAGAAGAGGGACACTTCAGCTGCTGCATTACTTTAAAATTTCCCCGTTAACCACCCGAAATCGCCCCGAGACCCCCGAGACCTCAACCAAAAGCACCAATAACACCTAATACCTCATTCAAACTTGTACCAATCTTCAAAACACCTAAAACAACGTCGGAAACTCGATTAAATCGCGGATTTGAGCCTAAGAACTTCAAATTCCATCAAAATACACTTTCGATAAAAAACCTAACCAAAACACTTCCGAATAACCTGAAATTTTGCACACACGTCCCAAATGACATGATGGAGCTACTGCAACTTTCGAAATTCCAATCCGTCCCTCGGATCAAAAACTCACTATCGGACCGGAAACTTCAAAAATTCAAACGTCGGCATTTCAAGCCTAAATGAGCTACGGACTCCCAAAATACATTCTGAACACGTTCCCAACCCCGAAATCACCTAACAGAGCTAACGGAACCATCGAATTTCCATTCCGGGGGCTGTCTTCACACTGTTTCAACTACGGCCCACTTTTCAACACATAAATTCTCATTTAAGGACTAAGTGTCCCAAAACTCTCCGAAACTCAACATCGAACGTCCCGGCAAACCAAAATAACAGAAATAAACTTAGGGGAAGCAGTTAATAGGGGATCGGGGTGTTAATTCTTAAGACAATCGGCCGGGTCGTCACATCCTCCTACACTTAAACATTCGATCGTCCTCGAACGAGCACAGAGAACATACCTGAAGTAGTGAAAAGATGAGAGTAACTGTTGCGCATATCTTGCTCGGCCTCCCAAGTCGCCTCTTCAGCCGGCTGACTCTGCCACTGAACCTTCACTAAAGCTATATTCTTTGACCTCAACTTTCTGATTTTCCTGTCCAATATAGCCACTGACTCCTCAACATAAGATAGATCCTTGTCCAACTGGACTGATCTGTCCAACACATGCGACGGATCACCGTGATATCTTCGGAACATCGAAACATGAAATACCGGATGAACTCCGGCCAAGCTGGGAGGTAAGTCAAGCTCATAAGCAACCTCTCCAACTCGCCTCAAGATCTCAAAAGGTCCAATAAACCTCGAACTCAGCTTTCCTTTCTTCCCAAACCTCATGACGCCTTTCATAGGCGAGACCCGAAGTAGAACCCATTCACCAACCATAAATGAAACATCACAAACCTTTCTGTCCGCGTAACTCTTCTGTCTGGACTGGGCAGTACGGAGTCTATCCTGAATCATCTTAACCTTCTCCAATGCATCCTGAACCAACTCTATGCCCAATAGCCTGGCCTCACCCGGCTCGAACCAACCCACCGGAGATCTATACCTCTTACCATATAAAGCCTCATACGGCGCCATCTGAATGCTGGACTAATAACTATTGTTGTAAGCAGACTCCGCCAATGGTAAGAAATGATCCCAAGACCCTCCAAACTCAATCACACACGCACGGAACATATCCTCAAAAATTTGAATGGTGCGCTCAGACTGTCCGTCCATCTGGGGGTGAAATGTTGTGCTCAACTCCACCCGAGTACCTAACTCCTGCTGCACGACTCTCCAGAACCGCGATGTAAACTGAGTACCTTTGTTCGAAATAATAGAAACTGGAATACCATGTAGACGGACGATCTCCCGGATATAAATCTCCGCTAACCGCTCCGATGAATAAGTGGTGTACACAGGAATAAAATGAGCGGACTTAGTCAGACGATCCACAATAACCTAAATGGAATCAAACTTCTTCAAGGTCTGTAGGAATCCAGATACAAAGTCCATGGTGATATGCTCCCATTTCCACTCCGGAATCTTTATCTGCTGAAGCAACCCACTCGGGTGCTGGTGCTCATAATTCACCTGCTGGTAGTTGAGGCATCTAGACACATAACCAACTATATCTTTCTTCTTTCGCCTCCACCGATAGTTCTACCTCAAGTCCTGGTACATCTTCGCGGCACCCGGATGGATGGAGTGCCTCGAACTATGGGCCTCTACTAAAATCAACTCCCGAAGCCCATCAACATTGGGCACACAAATTCGGCCTCGCATCCTCAATACCGCGTCAATTCCAATGGTTACATTCCTGGCATCTCCATGCTGAACCTTGTCCTTAAGGACAAGTAAATGAGGGTCCTCATACTGCTTCTCCCTGATACGATCAAATAGGGAAGATAGGGAAATCACAGAAGTTAGAACCCGACTGGGCTCCGAAAGATCCAATCTCACAAACTGGCTGGCTAAGGCCTGAACATCCATCGCCATAGGCCTCTCCGAATCTGGGAAATATGCCAAACTCCACAAACTCTCCGCCCGGTGACTCAAGGCATCTGCCACCACATTGGCCTTGTCCGAGTGATACAGGATAGTGATGTCACAGCCCTTCAGCAACTCTAACCATCTCCTCTAACGCATATTAAGATCCTTTTGCTTGAGTAAGTGCTGTAAGCTCCGATGGTCAGTATAGATCTCACAAAGCACACCGTACAAATAATGACACCAGATATTCAAAGCATGAACAATGGCAACTAACTCAAGGTCATGGACAAGGTAATTTTTTTCATGTATCTTCAACTGTCTGGATGTGTAGGCAATCACCCTATTGTCCTGTATCAACACCGCTCCAAGGCCAACTCTCGAGGCGTCACAATAGATAGTATAAGAGCTTAAACCGGTAGGCAACATCAAGATTGGGGTTGTAGTCAAAGCTGTCTTGAGCTTTTGAAAGCTCGCCTCACACTCCTCTGTCCACTGAAATGGGGCACCCTTCTGGGTCAATCTAGTCATAGGGGCCGCAATCGATGAAAATCCCTCCACGAAATGACGGTAGTAGCCCGCTAAACTAAGGAAACTGCGAATCTCTATAGCTGAGGATAGCCTGGGCCAACTCTGTACAGCCTCTATCTTCCTCGGATCCACCCAAATACCCTTACTCGAAATCACGTGGCCTAAGAATACCACAAAACTTAGTCAAAACTCACATTTTGAGAAATTTGCATATAACTTCTTCTCCATCAAGGTCTGAAGCACGGTCCTCAGGTGCTGCTCATGATCTTCCCGACTCCGGGAATACACCGGAATGTCATCAATAAAAATAATAACGAACGAGTCAGATATGGCCTGAACATACTGTGCATCAAGTGCATGAAAGCTGCTGGGGCATTGGTCAGCCCAAATGACATAACAAGGAACTCGTAATGACCATATCGTGTCCTGAAGGCAGTTTTCAGGATATCTGGCTCCCGAATCATCAACTGATGGTAACCCGAGTGCAAGTAAATCTTAGAAAACACATGTGCGCCCTGAAGCTGGTCAAACAGATCATCAATATGAGGCAAAGGATAACGGTTCTTCACTGTAATCTCATTCAACTGATGATAATCAATACACATACGCATAGAACCATCCTTCTTCTTCACAAACAAGACAGGAGCACCCCACGATGAAACACTGGGTCGAACAAAACCCTTGCCAAGCAACTCCTGCAACTGATCCTTCAACTTTTCAACTTAGGAGGAGCCATATGATACGAAGGAATGGGAATAGGCTGAGTGCCCGGCAACAGATCAATGCCAAAATCAATGTCTCTATCGGGCGGCATGCCCGGAAGGTCAGCTAGAAAACACTTTGGGATAATCTCGTACCACTGGAACTGAATCAACAGAAGGGGTATCAACACTGACATCTCTCACATAAGCTAAATACGCAGCACACCCCTTCTCAGCCATACGTTGAGCTTTAAAGAAAGAGATAACTCTACTGGGAGTGTGATCTAAAGTAGCACTCCACTCAATACACGGAATACCTAGCATAGACAGTGTCACGGTCTTGGCGCGATAATCAAGAATAGAAAAATGGAGTGACAACCAGTCCATGCCCAAAATAATGTCAAAATCTACCATACCGAGTAACAATAAATCTGCTCTGGTCTCAAAACCACGAATAGTAACCAAATATGACCGATAAACGCGGTCCACAATAAGAGAATCCCTTACAGGAGAAGAAACATAAACAGGGGCACTCAAAGAATCACGAGGCATACCCAAATGCGGAGCAAAGTAAGAAGACACATAAAAATGAGTGGAGCCTAAATCGAATAAAATTGGTACACCTCTATTACAAACCATGACAATACCTGTGATGACAGAATCAGAGGCAACAGCCTTGGTACGGGTAGGTGGAGTAGCAACTGGGGCTATAATCATAGCTTGAGAACTTTGCGGAGCGCGCCGTGGCCGAGAGGTCTGTAGAGGTGCACTCCTCCCAAGTCTAGGGCAATACCTCACTACATAGAGTATGTCACGACACTCAAAGCAACCTCGCAACTGATGTGGCAGTGGGAACTATGCGGTACAAGTAATCCAAGACCCCTGAACACCTGGAACTCTGTGGGAACTCTGAGATGCAAACTGAGCTAACTGACCCAAAAAACCTCTACCATGACGCACCCTGCCTCCAAAATAAAGACCAATATATATCCTAGGTCTACGACGTCTACTCACTCCTCTATACTCTCCCTCCTGACCTCATCTGTCCTCTCTCTCCTGGACCCACCTGTCCCCTACTCGGTGAGAGGTACTCACCACCCCCTGAACTGGGACCACAGGCTGTGTCGCCGTGCTACCTGGAACCTAACCAATGGGAACTCGCTTCTATGGAGAGGGGGCGGCGGGAATCTGGGTCCCTCCCCTAATCTGTGAAGTAGTCGGTACAACCTGAATAAATCCAACCTGAATCAATATACCAAACATACTCAGGAACTGTGCCAAAGTCTCCTGAAGGGCTGGAGTAGTAGTAGCTGTAGGCGCGTCAGGTGCCTGAACTCCGGTTGGATCTATTGATGGTACATTGGCGGTAGCTCACGTAGGTGTTCTCGCTGCTCCACATGTGCGTCCTTGACCTCTCCCCTGGCCCCGGCCTCTGACGGCTGTAGTAGGGGGTGAGGGTGCCTGATCATCTCGGGTAGCACGTGTCCTCACCATCTATGAGAGAATACAAGTCCGAAGTTTAGATTTGATATCCAAAAATATTGCACGACAAGGAATTCAAATGAGATGAAATTTTTTCCTAAACAGTTACATAGCCTCTCGTAGAGAAATATAGACGTCTCTGTACCGCTCAGCGAGACTCTAATAAACCGACCTGTGTTCCGTGACTCCTATGAACCTAGAGCTTTGATGCCAACTTGTCACGACCCCAGTTCACCCTCCATGAACATGTCGTGATGGCACCTAGTTCCTACGACTAGGTAAGCCTAACAATGCGGAAATATTACAACTTAACTTTGCGAAATAAATAATTTGAACTGAACATATAAAATAACAACTGTATATAAGGCTGCTTGGCCTACACAACTATAAAGATAAGCAAAAGTCTACAACTCAATCCCAAAACCCGGAAACTCATGGGAACCACAAGCTAATAGAATCATGGTATGCTGCTCTAACTCCAGAATATCTAAACAACTGATAGAAAGGAATAAACCAAATAATAAGGCTGGAACAGAATAGAAACTCCTGATCTGCAGACGCGGCAGATATACCTCATAGTCTTCGTATAGCTCCTCGCCTCAAGGATAGTGCGCCTGAGTAGAGGTACCTGGATAATCTGCACATGAAAAACATGCGCAGGAAGGGCATGAGTACACCACAGCGGTACTCAGTAAGTGCCAAGCCTAACCTCGGTTGGGTAGTGACGAGGAAGGTCAGGGCCCTACTGAGGCAAAATATAATAATAATAATAAACAGTATGAAAATCTGACAGAAATAATGAGTACCGCAATGAGATAAAGCAAGTCAAAGAGGCAATAACAACTACAAAATAACAGAGTAAACATAGAGTAAATACAACTCAACATCAATGATAACAATGAGGGCCTCCCAGGATACCGTCCTGTAGCCCTTTTCTCAACTGTCCAGTGGATCTCCGGGATACCATCCCATAGTCCAACTCAAGTATCAATCTAAAGGATCTCCCAGGATATCGTCCCGTAGTCCAATCATCAATATGCAGGGGGGATCTATCAGGAATCGAACCCGCAGTCCCAAAGTAAACAAACGAGGGGGAGCTACCGGAATCCCGCATCCGTAGTCCCAATGTAAATGCGCAATCACAACCAGAAGATACACACAAATGAAGTACAAAATACAAGCAACAGGGAGTACTAGCCTAGCATGCTTCACGTAGTACAATCAAGGCAACTTAAGCAATTAGGCAAGTTGAATCAACTAAACATGCTTTCCTAATCTAGCAAAGGTTATAATTGCAAGTGGACCAAAACAATAGGAAAGAAACTCAATCTCAATATCTTAAGTAAAAACCGGATTTTCAACAATTGGCTCAAGTACGCGCTCGTCACCTCACGTACAAGGCACTCAAAGTACCAAATAACAAATCCTAAGGGCAAAGGTCCCCCACACAAGGTTAGACAAATCACTTACCTCAAATCGGCTCCAAAATCAACTTGAAATCACACATTTGCCACGAGTATCCGACTCCAAATGGCCCAAATCTGTTTAATTCAATTACACGTTGTAAATAACATCGCAAACAACTGGTCTTGCTATTTAATTCAAAGCTACGATGTGAAATTAGGTGAAATGACCAAAATGCTCTTCGGGCCAACGTCTTGAAATCGAATAATTTTAGCATTTTCAGGACCCTCATACTCTCACGAGTCTAACCATATAAAAATCTTCCAACTCGGAGGTCAAACACCCCCTCAAAACCCAATAGTTTAGCCTATGAAGTTTCACCCAATTTTTCTAATTTTTTATCCCAAATTCGAATTTTAATGATGGATTTAACTACAAAATGATGAAATATAACTAGAAGGGACTAAAGAAATGTTACCCAATAATCTTCTCTTCAAAACCCTCTGAAAATCGCCCTTCCCTGAGCTCAATTTGATTTTTCTTACTTATTAAATCAAACCCTCGAATTTTCTATATCAGAACAGGCATTTCCGCTTCTGCGATCTTCAATCAAATGGACAGGACCGCATCTGCGATAAAGAAGCCGCATGTGCGGAATCGCATCTGCGAGGGACAATCCGCTTCTGCGGAAACTAGGGGGCCACTGGGCTTCGCTTCTGCGGTGGATAAGCCGCTTCTGCGGCTCCGCTTATGCGGGAGAAGAACCGATTCTGCAGCTTCTGAGGGAAAGGGGAATAGCCGCTTCTGCGGCCATCTAACCGCTTCTACGGCACCGTATCTGCGGTTCCCAAGCCGCAGATGCAAAAATACTAGAAGAGGGACACTTCAGCTGCTGAATTACTTAAAAATTTCCCCGTTAACCACCCGAAATCACCCCGAGACCCCAGGGACCTCAACCAAAAGCACCAATAACACCTAATACCTCATTAAAACTTGTACCAATCTTCAAAAAACCTAAAACAACGTCGGAAACTCGATTAAATCGCGGATTTGAGCTTAAGAACTTCAAATTCCATCAAAATACACTTTCGATCAAAAACCTAACCAAAACACGTCCGAATGACTTGAAATTTTGCACACATATTCCAAATGACATGACAGAGCTACTGCAACTTTCGGAATTCCAATCCAACCCTCGGATAAAAAACTCACTACCGGACCGAAAACTTCAAAAATTTCAAACTTCGGGATTTAAAGCCTAAATGAGATACGGACTCCCAAAATACATTCCAAACACGCTCCCAACCCTGAAATCACCTAATGGAGCTAAAAGAACCATCAGATTTCCATTCTGGGGTCATCTTCATACTGTTCCGACTACG
This sequence comes from Nicotiana glauca, assembly GCA_026770625.1. Lineage (NCBI taxonomy): Eukaryota > Viridiplantae > Streptophyta > Magnoliopsida > Solanales > Solanaceae > Nicotiana > Nicotiana glauca. The sequence goes on from MU691746.1 coordinate 76,677, forward strand.
GACCACTTTTCAATACTTAAGCTCTCATTTAGGGACTAAGTGTCCCAAAACTCTCCGACACCGAATGTCCCGACAAACCAAAATAGCATAAATGAACTTAGGGGAAGAAATTAATAAGGGATCAAGGCATTAATTCTTAAGACGACCGGCCCGGTCGTCACAGCAAGAAACCACTGCGGACCACATGGTCTGGTTCAGAGATCTGCAAGTTCTTTGAACCTACAACAGCTATGTTTTAAGTCCAAATTCACTCCGTGGCCTATCCAAAACTCACTCGAGCCCTCGTGGCTCCAAACCAAACATGCACACCAAACTAAAAATATCATAAGGACTTGCTCATGCAATCAAATCACCAAAATAACATCAATAACTATGAATTAATCCTCAAAGCTCATCATTTTTCTCAAGAACAATTAAAGTCCATTATTTCCCAACCGGACTTCCAAATCACGTCAAATAAACTCTATTTTTCACCAAATTTCACAGTTATCATTTAAATACTATAATAAGTTTGTACCGGGCTCCAAAACCAAAATACAAGACCGATAAAATAGTTTCAAACATTAATTTTTTTCTTTATTTCATAAGTAATTCAGTAAAATAATTTCTTTCAAAAATTAATTTCTAAGGCTGGGGACCTCGGAATTCATTCCCGAGCATATGCCCAAGTCCCATATTTTACTGCGGACATCCCGGGATCATCGGAACACAGATTAGAGTTTGTTTGCTCAAAATGTTGACCAAAGTCAATCATAATCAAATTTTTAACTCTAGTAATTTCTATTTCTCATATTTTCACATAAAAGCTTTCTGGAGCGTTCGGACCATGCACGCAAATCGAGGTGAGGTAAAAGAAACACAGATACTTATAAGCCAAGTGATGACCTTTTGGGCCATCACATCCTCCACCTCTAAAACAACTGTTCATCCTCGAACGGACAAAGAAAAGAAGTACTTGAGTTGGAGAAAATTTTGGAATATTGGCTCCTCATATCGGACTTGGACTCCCAGGTTGATGACTCAGCTGGCTGACCTCTCCACTTAATAAGAATAGAAGGGAAACTCTTCGATCTCAACTTACAAACCTGCCGGTATAGAATAGCTACCGGCTCCTCCTCATAGGACAAGTCCTTGTCCAACTGGACAGTGCTGAAATCTAACTTGTGGGACGGATCGTTGTGATACTTTCGAAGCATGGACACAGGAAACATTGGATGCACGGCTGCTAAGCTCGGAGGCAATGCAAATCTTTAAGCCATCTCCCTCACTCGATCAAGAATCTCAAACGGGCCAATGAACCTAGGGCTAAGCTTGCCCTTCTTTCCAAACTTATCACGCCCTTCATAGGCGACACCCGAAGCAACACTCGCTCGCCGGCCATGAATGACACATCACGAACCTTACGGTTGGCATAACTCTTTTGCCTGGTCTAAGCTGTACAAAGCCTATCCTAAATGATCCTGACCTTGTCCAAGGCATCCCGTATTATATCTGTACCTAACAACCGAGCGTTTTCCGGCTCAAACCATCCAACCGGCGGTTGACACCGCTTACCATATAAAGCCTCATAAGGAGCCATCTAAATGATTGACTAGTAAATGTTGTTGTAGGCAAACTCCATTAAAGGCAAAAACTGATCCCACGGCTTTCAAAGTCAATAACACAAGCTCGAAGCATATCCTCCAAAATCTGAATAGTACGCTCGGGCTACCCGTCCGTCTAAGGATGGAATACTGTGTTCAACTCAATCCATGTGCCCAACTCACACTGAACCACCCTCTAAAAATGCAAGGTAAATTGCGTACCTCGATCAGAAATGATAGACACGAGCACTCCATGAAGACAAACAATCCCCAGGATATAGATCTCGTCTAACCTCTCAAAAGAATAGAAGACTGCCACAGAAATGAAATGTTGTGACTTGGTCAGCCTATCAACAATAACCCACACCGCATCAAACTTCCTCCGAGTCCGTAGGAGTCCAACAACAAAATCCATAGTGATATGCTCCCACTTCCACTTGGGAAGCTCAATCCTCTAAAACAAATCATCGGGTCTCTGATGCTCGTACTTTACCTCTGAAAATTCAAACACAGAGCCACATACGCAACAATATCCTTCTTCATCCTCCTCCACTAACAATGCTGCCGCAAATCCTGATACATCTTAGCGGCACCCGGATGAATAGAGTATCAGGAACTATAGGCCTCCTCTAGAATCAACTCTCAAAGTCCAACCACATTAGGCACACAAATATGAACCTGCATCCTCAAAACCCCATCATCTCCCACTATGACCTGCTTGGCACCACAGTGTTGCACCGTATCCTTTAGGACACACAAATGGGGATCATCAAACTGCAGATCTCAAATGAGGTTCAATAGTGAAGAACGAGCTACCATGCAATCTAACACACGGCTGGGCTTATAGAAATCCAACCTTGCAAACGGATTGGCCAAAGCTTGGACATCTAAAACAGGCGGTCTCTCACTAACCGGAGTATACACAAGACTGCCCATACTAGCTGACTTCCTACTCAAGGCATCGACCACCACATTGGCCTTCCCCGGATGATATAAGATAGTAATATCATAGTCTTTCAGCAGCTTCAATCACCTTCTCTGCCTCAAGTTTAGCTCTTTCTGCTTGAACAAGTATTGCAAACTCTTGTGATCCGTGAACACCTTACATGACACGGCATATAAATAATGCCTCCAAATCTTCAGCGCGAGAGCAATGGATGCTAACTCAAAATAATGGATTGGATAATTCTTCTCATGAATCTTTAACCGAAGCAAAGAATAAGCAATCATCTTGCCATCCTGCATCAACACCGCACCAAGTCCAATACAATATGCATCACAACAAACTGTATATGGCCCTAAACCTGTGGGCAAAACCAACACCGGCGTCGTAGTCAAAGCTGTCTTGAGCTTCCGAAAGCTCGCCTCACACTCGTCTGACCACTTGAACTGGATACCCTTTTGGGTTAACCTGATCATCGAGGCTACAATAGATGAAAACCCCTCCACAAACCGATGATAATAGCCTGCCAAACCCAAGAAACTCTAGATCTTTGTAGCTGATGTGGGTCGAGGCCAGTTCTTGACCGGCTCTATCTTCTTAGGATCTACCTGAATACCCTCTACTGAAACAACATGACCCAAGGAAGCAACTGAACTCAACCAGAACTCACATTTCAAAAACATAGCATACAGTTGACTATCTCTCAAAGTCTGAAGAACCACTCTCAAATACTGCTCATGCTCCTCCTGGCTGCGGGAATAAATCAAAATATCATCAATGAAGATGATCACGAAGGAATCCAAATAAGGTCTGAACACTCGGTTCATTAAATCCATGAAAGGTGCAGGGGCATTTGTCAATCTGAATGACATAACCAAGAACTCATAATGCCCGTACCGAGTGCGGAAAGCTGTCTTAGGGACATCGGATGCTCTAATCCTAAACTGATGGTAGGCGAATCTCAAGTATATCTTAGAAAACACTTGAGCACCCTGAAGCTGGTCAAACAAATCATCAATCCTTGGAATGGGTACTTATTCTTGATTATGACCTTGTTCAATTGTCGGTAATCTATACACATTCTCATTGATCCGTCCTTCTTCTTAACAAACAACATCGGCGCACCCGTATGCGAGACACTAGGTCTAATGAAGCCTTTTTCAAGCAAGTCTTGCAATTTCTCCTTCAACTCTTTCTACTCAGGTGGGTCATACGATACGGCGAAATATAAATGAGTTGGGTGCCCGGAGCCAAATCAATGCAGAATTCAATATCGATGTCGGGTGGCATTCCCGCAGGTCTGAAGGAAATACCTCAAGAAACTCATGAACTACAGGCACAGAATCAATAGAAGGAACCTCAGCACTAGAATCACGAACATATTCCAAATAGGCCAAACATCCCCTCTCGATCATACGTCGAGCCTTCATATAAGAGATGACACTACGGGTAGAATGACCAGGAGTCCTTCTCCATTCTAAACGAGGCATCCCCAGCAAGGCTAAGGTCACAGTCTTGGCATGACAGTCCAAGATAGCATGGTAAGGTGATAACTAGCTCATTCCTAATGTGACAACAAAATCAACCATGTCCAACAGCAACAAATCTATACTAGTCTCAAGACCCCCAATCAAAACTATACAGTAACAATGAACATGATCTACCACAATATAATCACCCACCGGTGTAGACACATAAACAGGAGCACTCAAGGAATCACTAGGCATGATCAAATACAGTGCAAAATAATATGACACATAGGAGTATGTAGACCCTAGGTAGCACTGAAGCATCCCTACTACAAACCAGAACACTACCTGTGATGATTGCATCGGAAGCTCAGCCTCATGCCTGGTTGGAAGAGCATAACATCGGAGCTGGGCCCCACCACTCTGAATCAAATATCTGGGACGGCCTCCTGCTGGCTGGCCTCCACCTCTAGCAGCCTGATCTCCACCTCTAGTACCTCTGCCTCCACCTCTAGCACCTTTACCTCTATCGCTAGCTGGCTGAGCAGGCAGTGGAACACTCGATGCATGAACTATGGCACGGGAACCCTGATGCTGAGAGCTGCTCGATGCTCGAGGGAAAAATATAGCAATATGACCCGTATCACCACAGGTATAACAAGCCTTCGGCTGCTGTGACTACTGACCCTGACGACCTGAATGACCACTACGGAAACTCTGAAGCGGCGGTGCACTGATATGAGTTGGTGGTGCACTGTAGGACTGCTGATCCGGATACTGTATGTGGGAACCACGGCCACATAGAGCACCGTGAGAATCCTGAAGTGCTGACTGAAAAGGCCCAGGAGGCTGGCCTCTACCAAAAGAATCTATACCTCCAGACGAGGCACCACTGAATCTTCCAGAATGTTGAGGCCTCTTGTCAAACCCATGATCACACCCTGTGATAAAATCATCTCAACTCTCCTAGCCACATTGGCCGCCTCCTGAAAGGAAATCTGACTCCCCGTCTCCTTAGCCATTTGAAGTCGAATAAGATGAATGAGCCCTTAATGAACCTCCTCACTCTCTCTCTCTCTCTCAGTGGGAAGTATAAGAAGAGCATGACGGGCCAAATCAATAAAATTGGTCTCGTACTGGGTAACAGTCATAGAACCCTGCTAGAGACGCTCAAACTGCCTCCGATAGCTATCCTCTGAGTGACATGAAGAAACTTCTCAAAGAATAGCTGAGAAAACTGGTCCCAAGTCAGAGCAGGTGACCCAACTAGTCTGTCCAAACAATAATCTCTCTACCAAGTCTTGGCGGATCCAGATAAGCAGAAAGCAGCAAAGTCGACCCCGTTGGTCTCCACTATCCTATGTTCCTGAGAACCTCATGATAACTGTCTAAATAATCTTGGGGATCCTCAAAAGATGCACGGTGAAAGTGGTAGTGAAGATCTTGGTGAACTTGTCCAATCCCACAAGGTATCGGTAGACATAGCTGCTCCATCACCAGTCTGAGCTACCACACCCGGCTGAACTGCTCTTACTAGTTGAGCTATTGGAGTCTGAAACTGGGGAGCCATCTGCTCCGAAGTGTGGGTAGTAGGAGTCCGAGCTCCTCCTCCAGCCTGAGAGACGATTGGTGCTACAGGAAGCAAACCTGCCTGGGTAACACTCTCCATAAGGCCTACTAGACGGACTAGAGCATCCTGGAGTACTAGGGTAGCAATGAACCCCTGAGCTGGTCATGCTGGAACTGCCTGGGCCGGAACCTCCTCATCAAACTCAACCTGAGGCTCCGCCACAAGTGCTGCTACTCTAGGCTGAGCTCGGCCCCTAGCACGGCCTCGGCCTCGCCATCTGCCCCTCGTGGATGCTACTGCTAGGGGCTTGGGCTGCTGATCAGTGGATGAGAAAGCGCGTGTTCTCGGCATCTGCATAAGAACATAGTAGAAATTCAATTAGCATTGGGAAACCAAACCGCACGACAGGAAAGAATAGATGTAAAGTTTTTCCTAACTTTGTAGCCTCTGGGTGATAAATACAGACGTCTCTAAACCGATCCCTCGGACTCTACTAAGCTTGTCCGTGAATTATGAGACATAAGTAACCTAGAGCTCTGATACCAACTTGTCACAACCCGAATATCCCAATCTTGAGAGTCATGATGGCGCCTACTAATGAAAGCTAGGCAAGCCAACCATTTGAACTATTTACCTTTTTTCCATTTAATCCTTTAACAATTAATAGCCAACATTAAATAACACAGCGGAATTTAATAAGGGAAGACTGAACATAATATATCAATAAAGATACCAATACCAATCCATATGTGAACTACCCAAGAGTGGTGTCGCAACTTCACAGACGCTCTAGGAGTACTACAAATAAAGGTCTAAAAAAGTAATACAACATTGTCTCTGGAAATACATGAACGAAACAGATTAAAAGGTAGAAGGAGACGTCAAAGCCTGTGGACACCTGCAGGACTACCTCGGGTCGCCTAATGAACTAGAAGTAGCAACCTCACTGCGGTCCGAAAGCTATAGCACCAAGATCTGTACAAAAGAGTGTAGAGTGTAGTATCAGCACAACCGACCCTATATGTTGGTAAGTGCCTAGCCTAACCTCGACGAAGTAGTGACGAGGCTAGGACCAAACTACTAAATAAACATGTGCAGTTAAATCATATACAGCGGAAAATAAAAGCAAAAATCTATAATTCAAAAGTAAGATGGGGGAAAGGAGAAATGATGTGGGGATATCAAGTAACAACAGGAAACAAATAGATAACCATCAAGAACCCGTAACTCAAATATCAACAATAACCAGGAAATCAAACAATTGCACATCATCACCCTTCGTGCTTTTACTCTCGTCCTCACCTTATATCAATATAAACGGCACGGCATCACCCTTATTGCTTTTACCTTACATAATCATGGAACGGAATGATCCTTCATGCATAATCACTCATATAAAGGCACGGAATGGTACATCGTGCGGCACGGCATCACCCTTCACGCATTAACACTCGCATATCATGCACGGCATCACCATTCGTGCTTTAACACTCTCTCACCCAAAAAAAAGCACGGCATCACCCTGCGTGCTTTAACACTCTTCCTCACCCAAATAACAATCACAGCAATAAGGGCAAGGAATTAAATAGAATCACAACAAAAATCACAATCAAAATCCCGGCAAGGGAACAACATCAAAAGCAACAATATCCCGACAAGTGAACAATATTAAAAGCAACAACATCCCGGCAAGGGAGTAATAATGTTATAATCCTCTTCTCTTTTCTACATTTTCTTCATCACTCAATTTACAACTTGAGAAAACACTCTCAAATGCTCAATTACCAACGATACGTTCACAATTCGATTCACAACTTGAGCCAACACTCTACAATGTTCAAATACCAATGATATCTTCATAAAATCAATTCACAACTTGAGTCAAAACTCTTAATTGTTCAATTACCCAATTTACTTCCACAAGCCTTGTTCAACAACAGGAATATCACATAAGGCATGAACAATATAAAACGGAGTCACATTAATCACAGTATAAGACTCACGGGCATGCTTGAGACCAACGTATAGATACTCGTCACCATGCCTATACGTGGTACTCAACAATTAACACATAGAAAATAGGACATAACTCCTAATCTCTCAATCTAAGGTTAGACCAAACACTTACCTCGAAGCCACGAACACAACTCAAGCTTCAACTACTGCTTTACCTCTTGATTCTACCACCTATTTGCTTGTATCTAGTTACAAGTTACTTAACTATATCAATAAATGTCAAATGAATCGATTCTAATGCATAAAAATAGGTTTTCTAAAGTTTTTCCCAAAAAGTCAAAAATTGACCTCGAGCCCGCTTGGTTCAAACCCGAAATTCGGACCAAAACCCGATTACTCAATCACCCCTAGCCCGGATATATAATGGGTTTTAGAATCCGACCTCAATTTGAGGTCTAAATCCCCAAATTTTAATATTCTTAGGTTTTACCCGAAATTCCCAATTCCACCATGAAAAACCTTAATTCTAGGATGAAATCTTGTAAAAAGAAGTTAAGTGAAAGAAATGAGTTTAAAATCACTTACTTGTGTGTTGGGGAAAGTAATAGTGCTTGAAAAATCGCTCTTTATGTTTTAGGTTTCTGAAAATGATAAAATAATTGAAAAGTCCCGTTTATATACTCCTCTTAGACCCTCACCGCGGATCGCAAAAAATAGGATTGCGGTCGCGGAGCTCCACCGTGGACCGTAAGAAATCGAGCGCGGCCGCAAAGGTAAGGTCTTGACCCACCACGGACCGCATAATTCCCTCCGCGGTCACGAAGTCCCCACCGCAGCCGTAAGAAACCACTGCAAACCGCATGCTCTGGTTTAGAGATCTGCAACTTCTCTGAACCTGCAACAGCTATGTTCTAAGTCTAAATTCACTCAGTGGCCTATCCAAACTCACTCGAGCTCTCGGGGCTCAAAATCAAACATGCACACTAACCTAAAAACATCATACGGACTTGGTCGTGCAATCAAATTACCAAAATAACATCAATAACTATGAATTAATCCTCAAAACTCATCATTGTTCTTAAGAACACTTAAAGTCCATTATTTCTCACCCGGACGTCCAAATCACATCAAATAAACTCCATTTTTTACCAAATTTCACAGTTATCATTTAAATACTATAATAGGTTTCTACAGTGCTCTGGAACCAAAATGCGGGTCTGATACCAATTTTTTCACCCATTAATTCTTTTCTTTATTTTATAAGTAATTCAGCAAAATAATTTCTTTAAAAAATCGATTCCTAAGGCTTGTACCCCTCGGAATTCATTTTCGGGCATACGCCCAAGTCACGTATTTTACTGCGCACCTCCCGGGATCATCGGAACACTGATCCGATTATGTTTTCTAAAAATATTGGCCAAAGTCAATCATAATCAAATTTTTAACTCTAGAAATTTCTATTTATCATATTTTTAAATGAAAGCTTTCGAGATATACTTCTGGACCACGCACATAAATCGAGGTAAGGCAAAAGGAATAGAGAATTTACTTTTAAGCCAAGTGCTGACCTTTTGGGTCATCACAAATTCATAAACTAAAAGTTCAACTACAAATCCTAAAATTTCAATTTATATCCTAAAATTTTAATTCATAAACTAAAAGTTTAACTACTACTACTACTAAACCCTAGATTCTAACTAAACTATTCAAGACTATATAAAGTATAATTCAAATCTTACTAAATTATTCAAGATAAATTAAATTAATTAGTTAATAAAATTAATAAACAAAACTAATTAAAACAAGACCTAAACCATAGTCATCAATATTATACAATGTTCAAAGAATTGAAATAATAAAATACAATGTTCAAATAATTAAAAATAAAACTAGTAATAACAAAAAAAAATGGGTTGTAATTCAAACCTTGATTTTTTAGGGTTTAGGAGAGGGGCGGAGCAGTGGCAGCGGTAGATAAGGGTCGGGTTCTTTTGGGGATTGATATACTTGTGAAGATCCTAATTAGTATATATATAATTTACCGTTGAATATATCTATTTGTAAATTGATTCATCGACATATAACTTACTCAGATGCATCGTTTAATATTAAAAATAAAATGTCTCACCTATATCTATATCGATATAGATAAGGGTCGGGTTTTTTTAGGGATTGATAGACTTGTGAAGATCTTAATTAGTATATATAATTTATCATCAAATATAGTTGTTTGTAAATCGATTCATCTACTTATAACTTACTTAGATGCATTGTTGAATATTAAAATAAATTATCTCGCCTATATATATAGTATGTTATAGTATATGTTAATGTATTCATCCCTTGTATTGCAAAAGTGTTAACGGGTTATATTTATATTATTTAGATAGTAAATATAAAAGTAATTTAAATTTTGACCAATTTGACCAAATAACCGAACAAAGTTGGTCGGTGACTTTCTAGATATTAAAAAAAAGCGACTAAAATTGGTCGGTAAATGCTTTCTCTGTATTAACCGACAAACTTTTGTAGGTAATTTTAAATAAGATTTTTTTATATTTTATAAAATATGTTAAATAATAATATAACTATTAAAAATTTTAACTGGGTCCCACATTACCGACCAAAGTTGGTCGGTAATGTGAAATTTTCCTTGACTACTTTTGACCACTTTACCTACCAACTTTGGTCGGTAATTTATATAAAATAAATATAAAATATTTTTCTCCCCTTTACCGATCAACTTTAAATTCTGAATTTCTAGTAGTGAGTAAGACAGCTTTTACAGGTGTAGAGTTGATTATACGATGACCGGGGAATTGATCATATATGGTCCCTTATCTAGTTCCTCAAGATCGTTTGGCCAGACATCAAAATATCACAACAAGCTCAAAGGAACGGATCACATCAGGTTACTATCTGGTTCCTCAATAAAGTTTGACAAATCATCAAAACCCACAATAGCATAAAATATCAGAGGGGAAGGATACTCTGTTCGAAATCCTGAGATTGTGTACATTTATAGTAGTTCGTTTCAATTTGATGAGTTTGTAATGTTCTATTCGTTTATGTCAGTGTTTGTTTACCAGAAATTTGTTGAACAATTTTCTAATAGGACTACTTTTATCTATTATTTAGTCTCTAGAATCAGTTAGTTCAATTCCAATACCTCTCACCCTCTCTAATACAAAATCTAATACTACAGTAGCAATTTCAAACGTTGATTGATTAATACAAAAAATATACAAATCTTTTACGATATTTCTTCTATCAATTTCAGAGTCATTCAAAGAGAATAAAGAGCCAATGACCGACATGTAAGAAACCTAAGATAGATTCAGCTGGAACTTCTGATTCGATCGAGTGGATCCATTCAAGAAGAAGAAGAAGGCATGGTCGATCTAAAGTCGGAGTCATCATCGGAAGAGGAAGTTGAGATACAAAAGAGAAGTAATGAGAAGAAGTTAAAGGGGCGATAAATGTTTTGCAGAGCGAATATGTGTCACGACCCGAACCCCGGTCGTGATAGCGTCCAATACATTATTACACAAGCTCGACGAATTATCAATCACAACGCCTCTCTTACAGGGTTCATTACCAATTAATAGAGTTTAAATACCAATTTAACATAAATAGAAGTCTGAAACAGTAGATAAAATGTGCGGAAATCATAATAACATCACTACATAGCCTACCGATACGGTGTCACATTTCAAGAGCCTCTATTACAAGTCTTTAAACAGCCTAATACAGAGACACTCTAAGAATACTGAAAGTAAAGAAGATAGAAGGAGAAATCGGGTGCGTGGACGCCATGCAGCTACCTCGATGACTCCGGTAAATGATGAACAGCAGGAACGCTCTCTCTATGCCTCGGGAACATCTAGATCTGCACACAAGGTGCAGGAAGTAATATGAGTACTCCGACCCAGTGAGTAATAATCATAAATAATGGCTGACAGTAAGAAAATACGTAAAGGCACTAAGCAGTTCTATATCAAAGCAGTAAATCAACTTAAAGCAGCAAATTAGTGAAGAAGTCAAGAGAAATCTCTTTAGATCAGGTAAAACAGGTAGCTTATCAGGTATTTAACAAGTATAAATATGTTCCTCGAACACAGTAACCATATATCTCTCACAATAACTGAAATCAAAATAACCGATGCGGCATGCAGCCCGATCCGTACATCGTTGTGGCGTACAGCTCGATCCATATAAACATTTGTTGCGGCGTACAGCCCGATCCATAACATATATAACATCCTCACTATTAGGTTCTCAACCTCTCTCACTCATTTTACTCACAGTCTCTCGGGCACAATAATATAAAGTAGGGGTCTCAGCCCACATATTTCTCTCAATTAGGATTAGCATTGATAAAACCGATTCACATTGTTTAAACAAATAGAAACATGACTGAGGATATGATTTTTTTAACAAGTAAAGTGAGGAAAATCAGTCATAATGCCCCTAAGGGTTCTACAAGTCAGCACAAGGCCCCAAACATGGCAACTAGCTCAAATCATAATGATAATAATTAAATCTCAGTCAAAAATGCGGTGAAAACATCAATCGGAATGGACCAAGTCACAATTCCCAGTAGTAATGGACCCCACGCCCGTCATACAGCATGTGCCTCACCTCAGCATAGCACTACTTTGTGCAAATCCAAGGTTTCAAACCCTCAAGACATCATTTACAATCATTACTCACCTCAAACCAGCCAAAGCTCTAGCTCGCTATGCCCTTGCCTCTCAAATCGGCCTCTCAAATCGGCCTTCTCGCGCGTCGAATCTAACCAAAACCAGAGCGAATACGTCATAATATGCTAAGGGAACAAAGCCCAAGTGAAAACAATCGAAAAATATCAAAAATATCGAAATTAGCAAAATCCGAGCCCCGGGCCCACTTCTCGAAACTCAGAAATTTTCATATCAACGGGTTCCTTATCTCGCCAAGAGTTTATACATATCAAAAGTTCTCAAATCCGACCTCAAATGGCCCTTCAAATCCCAATTTAAAATCTCAAAATCCCAAGCCCTAGTTCTTCCATTTTTAGCTAAATTTTCATGAACTTCTAAGTTAATTTCACAATAAAATCACATTTTTTGTTCATAAAACTTACCTCCAATCAATCCTCCTTGAATCCTTCTTCAATTTCCCTCAAAGAGCTCTCAAAATCCTCAACTATGGTGGAAAACTAACTTAAGCTCGCGGATGAAATCTTTAAAAATCTTCTGCCAGGTCTGACCCTTCCTTCTTCTCGAAAGCGGCACACCATATGCGAACGCGATGAACAAAACTCACTGGACCCCAGATCCTTATATGTGAACGCGAACATACCCATGTGAACACGAAGACTAGAAAACAACCTTCTGCGAACACGAGCCCTCCTTCGCGAATGTGAAGGCTGATCACGCCCAAAGTATATCCTCTAAATAGGATTCTGCGGACGTTGCAAATAAAACCCAAGTATTAAGCTCAGGGTCGAATCCACAGAGAGTCAACCTAACAACTGCTATCTCTAAACTCACTCACTTCTCAGAACCAGCTTCCAAATATTTTTTTATCAATGTTGAGTTTTCTGTATAAACTAAAATTATGTAAAAAGAATAAACTATACTAAATACTAGAGTTGTAAACAAATATGAGAGAAAAGTGCTAAGGTAATGACTTTCCCTATTGATGGAATCCCT
>MU691748.1:0-39449 GCA_026770625.1 Nicotiana glauca
ATCTCTAGCCACATACACAACCTTAAGACACCTGATTATTACATGCCAAATCTTGAACACAATAAAACCATTCTCCAAAGTCATTCACTCCTATTCCAACGGCAAATTACCTGACTTAACGAACAGAACCACTCGTGCCTTATTAGCACTCTGACACCGTAGGATATGATCTCATTCCAATTCAACGAACATCTTCCTTTTCTACACACTAAGAATTCTTTATCAACAACAGCTCAAGACATCCTATTGTCTTCACACATTTATGAAGCATCGTATAACCTTTATTAAAACTTTGCTCCACTCGTGCCATCCTCGGCTCATTTTCTGCGACCAGGACTGATCCACCAGTAAACCTCGAAACAGAAACAACATAGCACATAACCGTGCGATCAGCTAATCAACAGCAAACTCTCCAACTTGGCTCGAAGCCATCTATCAGGACACATTTAAAAACCCATAATTCTTTTACTCTAATGAAGCCAGAATATTATAGTGAGATTAAACTCAAATCATTTACTAGTTTATGAAAACATAGATCCTCGGATACTGAAATCCTCTACAAACCTTGCATTCATCCCCATATCAGTTGAGTCCACTCTCTGAAATAACCCAAATTTTTAAATACAACACATACCTTTCAATTCCACATGAGATATTCTAATAATATACATAAAAAAATCGTACTCCTTAAGAACACTTCGCAGGAGATAACCCACCTGTTTCGCCTCAATTTAGTATTTCAGCACACCTTCCACCTTACACATAACATATCAATTAAGTCTTCCTGATTCTGAACCCATATCGCCACACGTAGTTTACTTCACTTCCCAACTAGGAGACACAAAAATATTCTTCACGCGCCCATATTCGAGCTACACATCGAACCACAATAGGAAACGAATCACTTAACAGTTCATCTATCATTCAGCAGACTCCTTCGTCACTACCAAGTCACATAGATACATCTTGTAGTACTAACATACTCATCACATGGATATCCAACTGCTATTTTGGCTAATAGGGACAATACCGAACATATAAGTTCATAACACTTGCTCACACAATCAGTGCTCAAGACATAGGCAAGATCCGGCCTTAAGTCCTCCAGACTAGCCCAACATCGAACTCACGGGATCACATCTCGCCCCTCGATCGGGGAAATCACAAGCCATCAGGGCACTTAAATAACCGAGCGCTCATGTGCGCATACAGACGTGTGGAAGGAATTTCAAGAGTTACATCTCAAGCTGAATCAAGTACCCACGATAATAATTTCAAGAAAGTGAAGTTTTCCTAAAGGTTCTGCAGCCTCTCGAGGATAAATACAGACGTCTCCGTACCAATCCGCGAGACTCTACTAAACCTGNCCTCTAAGATAACGAAATAATACATCCTCAGTAATACTAATGTTCTAAAATGCGAAAATAATAAAGGAATAGGGGAGGAGTCGAATCCTGCGTACGTCAAGCAGCTACCTCGACAACTCCTGAGAAGCTCTAAAGCAGGGAATAGCTCAACTATGCTCCCGGGATACCTGAATCTGCACACGTGGTGCAGGGAATAAAGTGAGTACTTCTAACTTAGTGGTAATAAGAGTAAATAATAACTGAGCGGTAAGAAATCACGTAAGAACACTTTATCATGCTATATAGGATAGTACAACCTTTTTAAGAAAAACAGTAAAAACCATAAAAATCTTTTCGAAAACAACCGGCTCAGTTAAAAACCTCTTTTGAAAATATTCCTTTTCTAACATTAGGCATATGAATGCGATATTAGGTAGTGCAAGTCCGCACACAAGTCAGCCCCTCGGGCACAGTACTCTATTTACAAATAACACAAGGGTATCTGGTACACAGTGCAAGAAATAGCATGGATGCCAATGATATGAGTGTTGAATGTCATGACAGCATTACAAAATAAGAACAAATGTATGAGTGCAATTCAATGCATATGATGGTACACTCTAGTACCCGCTGCGGCGTGTAGCCCGCTCCATTTATTTATCGTCGACGGCGCTCACTGGGGGTGTGTACAGACTCCGGGAGCGGCCCCTTACGGCCCAAGCGCAATGTCAAGCCATCTCGTGGCATCAATCAAATCCTGGCCAGTCATTGTTACCTGGCAAAGTGGATACCCGCACTCACTGTGGGTGTGCAGACTCCGGAGGGGCTCCTACATCCCAAGCGCAATATACTGGTCAGTCAATGTTACCTGACCGATCAGCCAATGTTACCTGACCAATTTACATCATACAGTGCCATTGTTACCACTGTTTCAAGTCATTACTGCGGCGCGCAACCCGATCCATGCACAGTCCAGAAGACATTATAAACCCTTTGGGCATTTATAAAACAGTAATTCTCAACCCGAAATAGTATTTAAAGTATTATTTGAGTTCTCCAAACTTAGAAATATGGTTGAGGTTGCAAAACAGTATTTAAAACCTTGGACTGAAGCCAAATGATATGCAAGATATGCTAAAACAGAAATCTTAATCCCCGAAGGATTCACATAGTTGGCACGAAGCCCAAACATAGCAATAAGTCAAAACTATGATGATAACAAGTAGTTTCAGTCAACTACACAGTAAAAATCAACAACCGGGACGGACCAAGTCACTATCCCCAACGGTGCTCTACCCCACGCTCATATCCGGCGTGCAAGTCACCTCAATACAGCACTACGATGTGCAAATCCGAGGTTTCAAACCCTCAGGATACCATTTACAGGTATTACTCACCTCGAACCGGTGAAATCTCTAGCTCGCAATGCCTTTTCCCCTCAATTCGGCCTCCACGCATGTCGAATCTAACCAAAATCAGAGCGAATGCATTACAACATGCTAAGGGAACAATACCCAATCGAAAACAATCGAAAAATATCAAAAATCTCGAAACTAGCAAAACTCGAGCCCCGGACCCACTTCTCGAAAAATTACGAAATTCACATTACCGGACTCCTCATCTTGCCACGAGTCTACCCATATCAAATTCATCTAAATCGGAGTCCATTTGTCCCCTCAAATTCCAAGTTCACACTTTCTTAGGTTTCAAGCCCTAACCTCCATTTTTACCCCTTAAATCCTTGGATTTTCAGTGTTTAAATCCTTGTTTTTATGCCATAACAATATTATTCGAGTCTATAAATTCATACCTGATGGAATCCCCTTCGAATCCTCTCTAAATCGCCCAAAATCGCCTCTTCCCGAAGTCTAAAATGATTTCTTATCTTCTGAAATTCGCGAACACTGTTTCATTAAAATCCTTCAGCAATTTTCGCTTATGCGGTCCCGTAACCACTTATGCGGGACCGCTTCTACGTCCATATGACTACTTATACAGTTTTCATAAAATCCTTGGCCTTTCGATTTTGCGCCCAGCCATCCGCTTCTGCGGATCTCACCATTCCGCTTATGTGGCCTAATTTTTGCCTATGCGGACCCGCTGAAGCGATACCCCGTCCGCTTTTACGGAATTACCCCGGTCCTTCATGGACCTCTTATGCCATCTCTTAGCCTTATCTGCGGAACCACTTCTTCGGCTCCCTTTTTGCAGATGCGGAAATACCAGAAGCCAGGCGCACCAGACCTGCAACAAACATCAAGATTCTCCGTTTAACCACCCAAAATCACTCCGAGGCCCCCGGGACCTCAACCAATAGCACCAACACACCCCAAGACCTTATTCAAACTTGTTCCAATCATCAAAACACTATCGTTAACATCAAAATCATCAAATTTCACCAAATCAAAGCCTAAGTTCTTTAAGAACTTCCGAAATGCATTTTCGATCAAAAATCCAACCAAACGATGTCCAAGTGACCTTAAAATTTGCAGACATATCCAAAATCACCTAACGAAGCTACTGCAACTCTCGGAATTCCATTTTGACCCTCGGATCAAAATCTCGCCTATCAACTGGAATTTGCCAAAATTCCAACTTCGCTAATTCAAGCCTAATTCTACACCGGACCTCAAAATTCAATTCCGATCGCACTCCTAAGTCACAAATCATCCCCCGAAGCTAACCAAATCACCAGAATTCACATCCGATCCTTCTAACTATATAGTCAACTTTCGGTCGACTTTTCCGAAACAAGCTTCCTTCTAAGAGGCTAAGCGCCTCATTTCCAACTAAAACCAATTCAATTCTATCCGTCCCATTCGATTACTGATATTGAAACATATAGCAACATAATATAGGGGAAATGGAGCGATAACTCACGTGACAACGGGCCGGGTCGTCATAGGAAATGTATTGTAATTATTGTAGTGCTATGACATGGAATTATTTGTTTCTTACTACTCAGCTTTCATTTACTTTTATTACTTACTGAGTTGGCGTACTCATATTACTCTATGCACCTTGTGTGCAGATCCAGGAGTTGTTAGTCATGTTAGTGAGTGCTGATCGTCCTTCCAGCAGGTCTCCGGAGTCCACAATGTAGCTGCTTGGCATTCGCAGCCCTGCGCTTCTCTTTCTTACCTTACTCAGACTGTTCTTATTATCTCTATATTACGGGCTACGATAGTCCTATTGTACTTAGACAGATTTAGTAGTTTGCTTGTGACTTGTGACACCCTGATATCGGGCTTGTATTATTTTCTGCACTAGTTATCTATGCTTATGTTATGAGACTTTGTTAATTAATGTATTAAAAATGACTTTATGAAATACTAGTTGGATTTGGGGTTTGTGTCGGTTGGCTAAGCGCCATCACGACCGGATCGATTTTAGGGTTGTGACATTCTCTCTTCGTCAAGCAACCCTCTATTACAAACACACATTCAAAACTTCAAAGTAAAACCTCCATTAAACTAACACATAAATTTTCACTAATTTGTACAAATAATTTTGTTTTTATGCAATTCTCTTAACTTTCAACGACTCCTTTCTTTTTTCCTTTGTGACAATCAATTTCACAAACATACAATAGGCAAACTGAAAGCAAAGCTGCCAAACAAAAAAGTTGGGATGTAGCAAACAATTAGTGATTCCTTAGACTTATTAAACCCATAAGCAATGCACGAATAAAGTAGAGTGGGAAGGAGCATGAAGTACCGTTCAGATCGATACACATTCACCTATGATGTCAAAAGTAGTAGCAAAATCCGTAAACTTAAGATAAAAAGAAATTTGTACATGAAGCAGAAAAGAACAAATCAAAAGAAACCCAAACTGAGGAAAGAATTTTCACAGAATAGCGTGGATAGATAAATAAATAAAGAATCATATGAAGATAGAGGAAGAAATATGACTTTCGAATATAGAAGAGAAACAGTCAGAGGAATCAGTAGAAGAACAAAAGAGAATTGATCATTTTGTGCTACAAATAACAATTCTTCCACCACGTGTTTTTCGATCTTGAAGCACTTTAAAATTTTAAAAAAGACCAAAGTAGCCCTTAGTAAGCAGGCATGACAACTCTGACCTGCTTTCAAGCGGCTTCTATATATGTAGAAATACGTCACTAACAAAATAAAAAAAAAGACAAATGACAGACCTAATATACGTATAACAAGAAATTTTGAATAAGGTAAATATCAAAAAAGAACGTGCCCCACGCGCCCCTCTTTCCTCTAAACTTAATCTTTTCCGACATGGCCTTTCCGACCCCTTTCCTCTAAACCTTAATCTTTTTCGGCATGGGCTTTTTGTCATCGTCCACTTCTAATGTACCGAATGGAGAATTGACTGGAGGTCCTCTAGTCAACACTCTTACATCATATGTAGCTGCGATCCATAGCAAAACCACCTCGACATTTCAACAAGCCTCCAAACCAATCAAATCAAGCAAATTATTGACCAAATGATTCAAAATAAGCTTTAAAAACTATCCACAAATGAAAGAGGTACAATTTTGATCTTTTTTTAAAAAATTCAACCCCGGGCTTGCTTGATCAAAACCTGAGATTCTGACCAAGACCCGATTATCCATTCATCCTCGAGCCTGATTATGTGATTTGTTTCGAAATCCGACCTCAATTTAATGTCTAAATCTCAATTTAAAAAAAAATTCCCAATTCTACCCAAATCTCTAATTTCTTCCATGGATATCCTAAATCTGATGTTGAAATCTCTTGAAATGTAATGGCCAATTGAAAGGAAATGGAATAAAGTCACGTACCAATAAATTTGGGACTAATGCCTCTTGGAAAATCGCCTCTAGACTGTTTAGGGTTGAGAACTTGTGTGAAATGACTGTATATTGTTAAAATCGGAGAGCCTGATTTTATGGTTATTATGGCGCTTTGTAAGACTGCCCCTAGACAGCTCGAGGCTCAGCTCAAGGTTCGACCCCGAGGGTTCTCAATGTTCGACCTCGAGGTAGTGCAAATCGATGGCTATGATGGAAAAATGGGAAGTTCCCAAGGCACGTGATTAAAGCTGACCAAATCTATTGGGCTAGTTCAAACCCGTACCGTGGAATTAAATGGTTGTACCAGCCTCATATCCTTGTAATAAAGGCATCTGTACTATGTTGGGATTTCCCCTCATATATAAAGAGGACCCTTATCATTTTGTAAAACAAATGATAAATAACATCCAATACAAGAACAAGAACGTTCTTTGTTCTCTAACTTAAACACCTTCTCACTTGATTCCATTGTTTAAATTTATTATATTACTTGCATTTATTATGTTTTCATTGATTATTCTTCATTTATTAGTAATTATTGATCATAAATAATCCTTATCAAAGCTCTTAGAATTGTTAATCTTTCATCGGTCATTCGCAGCCTAAAGCTTAGCTCGACCTCGAGGCCCCGTATAGGCCAGCTCTAGGCCCCGATTCTCAGTTACTCGGTTTGCATATTATACTACTCCAAAGCTTTTACCTTATTTTCTAGTCTCATACTTAGTATCTACTACGTAACAACTAGTATAAAAATAAATCACATATTTTTAGAACCAAAAAATCAAATCTAATTGTAATTACCATTATCAAGGTAAACAGTTTGGCGCCTACAGTGGGGCTAAATATAATAGTGATTGTTTTCTTGTTTGTTTACTACGTAAGGCAAGCTATATTTCACAATTTTTCTTGTTCAAGAATCTTTGATTTCAGGTCAAAATGTCTAACTCAGTAAATGCATATGAAAACGACGGTCTTGAAGACTATGGAGAGAATGGTGTAGTTGTTCTAGGCGTCGTTGTACCACCGCGAAATCCCCGTGGATGTGGTCTCACGCAACGCCCAACACGTCGAAATAAGCTCCCACACTAATAGGAGTATACCCCAAGAAGACAAACAAAAAGCTCAGAAAACCCCAGTTTGGGAGGAACAAGATGTTAGCCTTCACGTCATTTTTGAAATGTTGCAGGCACAACAACTAGCGATTTCTCAACTGCAAAGCCACCAAAACACTCAAAAACACAGCAACGCTGGAAACGCTCCTCGAACCAAACAGGTACCAGAAAGATCGAGCAACAACAAGTCAGTAGCTGATCCTGCTATTATGAAGATGATGGAGGACCTCACAAAGAGGATTGAGTCGTGTGAAAAGATAATAGAAGCTAATAAAAAAAGGTGGAAACCTATAATTCAAGGGTTGATCAAATTCCGAGCGCACCCCCGATCCTGAAGGGTGTACATTTGAAGAAATTCTTACAAAAGTCGTTCCCTTTGAGTGAGGATCAGAAGCCTATCCCCAAGAAATTTAGAATGCCTGAGCTCCCGAAGTACAACGGAATCTCAGATTCCAACGAGCACATAGTTGCCTACACTTGTGCTGTAAAGGGAAATGACTTGAAAGACGACGAAATTGAATTTGTCCTGCTGAAGAAATTTGGGGAAAAACTTTCAAAAGGGGCCATGATGTGGCATCACAACCTATCCCCAAATTTGATATACTCATTCAACATGCTGGTAGATTATTTCATAAAGGCACATGTCGGCACCATCAAAGTGGCTACAAGGAAATTAGACGTTTTCAAAATCAAACAAAGAGAAAAGGAGATGTTGCGGGAGTTCGTATCTCGCTTTCAAATGGAACTAATGGAAATACCAACAGTCTCCGATGACTGGGTAGTGTAGACCTTTACCAAACGTTTGAACGAGAGAAGCTCTGTGGCTTCGAAGAAGCTGAAGCACAACTTGGTTTAATATCCTGCTGTGACTTGGTCGGATGTCCACAACCTATATCAATCAAAGATTAGGGTCGAGGACGACCGACTGGGAGCCCCCTCAGTCTTTGTATATCCTAATAGGCTCCTGGAAAAGGAGCCAAAAACTAAACAAGGAAACATACCAACCATATATTGAAGATCGAAGAAACCCCCAAAGACGTAACATACCCCGAAATGACCGAAGGACATACCGATGTCAGAATCCTTGGGGACTTGTGAGCAGACCTGGAATCGACAGGCACAAAGGACCGACGAAGGCACCCCTCTTGTCTGAATACAACTTCAGTGTTAACATTTCGGACATCGTATCTGCCATCGATAAAATTAGGGCCACCGGGTGGCCGAGACTTGCACTATCAGATCCATTGCAGAGGAACCCTGACTTAGTGTGCGAATTTCATGGCACACACGGTCATAGGACCGAAAATTCCAGACAACTACGAGAAGAAGTAGCCCGACTACTCAGCAAAAGGCACCTCTGAGAGTTCCTTGGCGACCGAGCAAAATTTCAATTCCTGGTGTTGATACCCAATTTTTTCCTAAGTATTTTTTATACCCAAGTATTTCCAAAATAGCATGTTGGTGCATATATAAGCACACCCAAGATTTTTGGCATTTTTAATAATTTTAAACCCAACTTATTACCTATTTTTTATATACAACAAAATCCAATAATTTTTCCCAAAATTATCATTTTGGTGAATAATTCATTTTATTTTCACATTTACACCAAAATATAATTAAGGTAATTTTTGCATATTTTTACAAGTTCATTTGGTATTTCTAAAGCTAAATTGCATATAGTAGCATGTATAGTCTATCTAGTAATCTATGGCATTTTATGTTTATAAAATTAATTCCAGCATTTTTAAATTAATATTTATATAATATTCATTTACCCAGTACTCTTAATTTGCTTTTAAAATTTGTATTACTATTTTTTATAAAAATTGAAAAGGAAAACTGGCTATTTACGATTTGGCCTCAATTTCATTTCAATTATAACCAATTTGGCAACCCCGTTTAGCCCCAAATTCAAGCCCAAAATTGCCCAACCCAATTTCGTCCAAACCCAACAAAATCTGGGTCCCCATTTAACCCATTTATTCCCAGCCGTTGATCCTTTAGATCAATGGCTCCCCTCTTCCCATTCATTTTTTAATTCAAATGACCCTAAAACCCTACCTTATTTTTCTCGATCGCCTCCTCTGAATCCCCTCCTATCTCAACTATCTTTCAACTCACCTCAAACCCTAGCCGCCGTCTCTCATCGAAACCCTAATCTATGGCTTCTCAGGCTCATCGGAGGCCTATACTAGCCTCTCATGGCTTCTGTGTGCTAATTTCTAAAGAGCCTATCGCCAGATCTTGAAGGGTTCCGACGAAGCCTTTGTTCGATGACTGTTCTCCAGTCATCTTTAGCCTTTGTCTGGCCAGTCATGGCTATTCCAGTTCGATCTTCGACTTTCCTGCTCATATCGATGGTTTCCAAAGCCTCTCATCACCTGGGTTTCTCATCGAAACCCTAAGCTCCAAGGTTCCATCGATTTTTTTAGATCTACTCCGGATCTATGTGTGTGTGAACCTTCTATGCATTTTCCTCGAAGTTTCTTTCATTTTTGCTTTCAGAAACTCTTTATTCTTCAACTAAGGTTTCATGTTAAGTTATTTTGAATTTCTTCTCTGATTCACAACATGTTTTACTATGTTTTTGTTTATGTTGTTTTCTATCTGAGGTAGCATGTTCAAAAACCCTAATTTTTTGGGGATTTTTGTTGAGTTTCTTGGTGTGTTTGTTTGATTTGCCTTATTTTATTTTTATCTGAGTTAGCATGTTGAAAACCTTAATTTTGGGATTTTGTTAGAGTTTCTATTTGTTAATATTCGCTTGATTTACCCTTCTTCTATACCTGAGTTAGCATAGTGAAAGCCCTAATTTTTGGGGCTTATCCGAGATTCTGAATTTGTTTATTTCTTTATCTGCTTATCTCCTCTAAACTCGATTGATTTTCAAAAACCCTAGTTTCTTTGGGGACTATTCGAATTCTTTGAAATTGTTTGTGCAACTCGTATGGTTTGCACTCAACTCTTTTCATGTTTTTGATCTTCTTCTCTATTTTTTGAACACTGAAACCTGACAATCATACTTCGAGTGTTTTCTCTTGAGCTACTACTATATGTTGTTCTTTTGCCACAGCTTGGCTTCGTGTGTCTATTACTTGTGCATTCATTTATATACTGAGTTCCTTCTGTGATTGATTTTTTTCAAATTCGTAATTGATCTCAAAACTTTTCCTTTCGTGAAATTCTGATTTTTACTCTCCTGTCAAGGGTTAATTGATTCGCTTTCCTTTGATTGTCCTCACTGAATCTTTTCAAAAATAACTTCAAATCCTATACTTAGACTTAATTGCATATTGTATGACTTCACTGTTTCTTTTATGGCAATAGCCATTCTGCTTACAAGATTGATTCTCCTCTCCTTATTTGGATCATGTTAGTATCCGCTTGAATAAGAATCCCTAGATTAAAGGGGAGTCTTATGCTAATTGATTTTGATTTGTGATCATGCCCATATTTGTGTTGGATTTGTACTTATTACCTTACTCTACTCCTTTTCAAAACTATAAATACCCTACTCTCTTTTCTTTAAACACACGAACACGGATAGAAAACAATCTGAGTTCAAAATCACTCTTAAAAAACTCTCTCTCTCTCTCTTTTCTGCTACTTGTGCTATTGCTTGGCTGTGGACTTTTGTTTGTTGTACTTTCTTCTGCACTTTTGCTTCTCTACTGGTATGTTCTGGTTAATTTTCAAGCTTCAACAACAACATGTTTCATTCTTGTCTACTTCTAATCATGTTTTCTTTGGTTAACATGTGTTTCTAACATGCTGTAACATGTCCCTTTCCCTTGTGATTCAATCTTTAATTTATGTGTACATCCTGTCAGTTGTTGGTTATTTATTTGATACTTTATGAATCCCAAACCCTCATATCCCCTATATATGTTTTAAGTTATGGTTCAGAAATATGGCAATGTCTGAAATCATTGTCCGTGGATATGAACTGCACCCTTTAGGGCCCTAAGCTTGTCAATTTCCCATCCCCATTCCCTCATTGCATGTGCTGAGAAATAGCCTTGGCCTGCCAGTATTTTTTATTATTGTTCAGGCCATGGCTTGACCTCTAGTAGGTCTTTACTCCCTAAATGTTTGATCAATAGGTTTGGTCCGGGGTGTGCCAGTCTATTTTGTGGCTGGGCATGACCACCAACCTGCCTGGGTAGCCCTTATCCCTTTTTTGCACTTACACCTCATTCTTAGAACTTAAGTTCTGCCCCTATTGTGTGAGCCTTGCCTTGGGACCCTGGAGCTCCCTCTGAACTTGGACACATAAGGGCTGGCCCTTCCACACTGCACAACTCAATTTTTGTTCATCATCTTGGGTGTATGCACTACCTGGGTTTCCTAAAATCCCTTGGATCTCTGAACCACCTTAGATAAGAGAAGGCTCGAAAATCTAGATCTCGGAAGTGGTTCCATCTCATATTATTAGGCCTCAAGTCTGGATTAGGCTGCTCGGATGCAGCTGATGATTTCTGATGTATTTTTTTTAATTCCAGTTTATTTCTTTTAGGTTGTAATAACTTGTATAAACTTGGGGAACTTAGTAAAAAGGGGGATGGGATTTAATTTTATGCATCAAGGGTAGAAATGCTACCCATAGGAGTTTGTGATGATTTCTGCAATTTCACACCTAGAAATCCTGCCCATAGGAGTTTGTTATGATTTCTGCAATTTCACACCTAGAAATCCTTCCCATAGGAGTTTGTTATGATTTCAGCAATTTCACACCTAGAAATCATGCCTATAGGTTAACTTTCAATTTCTGCAAATACATCTAGAATTCATGCCTATAGGATTCATTCATAATTTTTGCATCTTCGCGCATAGATATCCTGCGTATAGGTCAACTTCTAAATTCGTATAAAATATGGTCTATAAACTATTTCATTCTGCATTTATAAACACCACTAGGCAAACAGTTCATAGGTTCAATAATAAAAGCTGCATATGGATACCATGTTCATAGGACCCTGGTTAACGTTGAAAAAGGTGTCAAAATCAGAAGGCGATAGAAAGCATGCCTATAGGAAATTTCAAATCTAACAGAGGTAATATTAACTGTTAAATTTGTAATGTCCCTGTTAAAATTGGTAACTCCTTCTAGTCTGCATCTTTTTTTCCTAAAATCAGTATATATTACCCCTAGTTCTAATCAACACTTAGATCAACCAGATCAGTTTCAAACAACTGCATTCGAGTATGCCTAATGTAGACTTTTTGCCTAAAAATATGCGTTGGACCAGTCCGCTCGTCACTTTATTTAAATAAGATCGAAATCAGTACATGTAAGACATACTAAACTCTATGATTTTTGATGATTTATGGAGGCATACTTGAGCCCTGATTGCTTGTCTGTTTCCCCTTCTATTTGCAATTACTTGTTTTGGTTGACGCCTTAGCATTTTATCCTTTGAAACTTCTGAAGCCCCAAGCCCCTTTCACTTTAGGATTAGTAGTCCATTTGCCTCCAGGATTGATAGGACTGGGACGGGTAATAGCATGCAATAAGTAAATGATACCATTCCGCACTTTAATACCTTAACGGGATGGGAAGGGTAGATATGGAGATGATGATTACACGATAACACAATGCATACAATTGGGTACCGGTATTGTGCGAATGATCCATGTAATGTATAAACCTAGGACCCCCCCCCCTCTTTATTAGTTTAATAATTTTCAGATTTTTAAAGGTTATTTCAACTTCTGTTTCTTATACGTCTTTCAAGTTGTTTGCACCAATTGTTTGACCCCTTCCCTTTACTTGCGTATCTCTTCAATCACAAAACTGTTTCCTTTCTTAATTTCGGCACTTCTTTTAACCCCTTTTATGCTTCTTGTTTGAATACTTGCTTGTTTATTCGTGTTTGCATCTAAAGTCACAATTGTGGCATGGCCGGGAACCACACTAGTGGATCTTGAGGGGTGCCTAACACCTTTCCCTCGAGATAATTTCGAGCCCTTACCCAAACTATGGTGTTCATCTTTAATCCTTCTAAAAAGTGTCCTAATGCACTATAATCATTAGGTGGCGACTCTCCAAATCCAAAAAAAATAAAATTCCCAAACGGGAATAGAGTTGTCTTTCCTAAATGTCGTAAACCTGATTTCGCTCTTTTTTAGAGGAAAAGGGGGCGTCGACAGCATGGCGACTCTGCTGGGGATTCTTTAGGCTTTTACCATTGCATACTATATGTGACTTTATTGCTTTTCTTTTACTGCTTTTATTTTATGCCTTTATTTGAAACTGACTCGTTTCTTTTGTTTCTTTTTCTTTAATTACTTTCATTTACCGCTTTTTCATCAATGTTTTTGTAATTTTTTTTGAGCAATTATTATAAACTTTATTGTATGAACGTGAAAATACGTGTCAACATGTTTCATTCTTGTAAACTGCCTTTTCAACATCATATTCATCTCGTGCCAAACAACTACTATAGCAACGCCTATAATGAGTAGTTGCGCGCTTCCAATACTATCACCGTTTAAATTTGGCAAAGGCATATTTGCGGTAAAACCAATCGATCAGCGGTGCAGTCGATAGTTTTGGGCCTTTCCCTCTTGAGTTTTCTGCTCAAGGGTACCTGTCTAAAACCTTAATAGAAACCTTACTCCATTTAAATTGTACATGCATCATGGTCAAACCTAGCCGAGTCAGTTATGTTGTCCACATAATGACTCATTAAGATAGCCTTGTCCAAAGTCCACCGGATTTCCTTGAAACCCACACGGACACCTCCATGCTCTATGCATTTATTTGGAGAATGTAAGTGCTTTCTATGCTAATTATTGGTTTAAATAGCCGAGTCTGGTGGGAGTAAGGGCCTAACGCTTTGTTTTGCAGAAAATGAGGCACGAAGTCCCCAGATTTGGCATGGTAACCAACATTCACCCAAGGCTGCTGAGTAGGTGGAAAGACCTCTATTCTAGTGATCAGACACTCGTTGGCCCGAGCCTATTTTCTGCTAGGACTATGCGAGTTGGTAGAGCTGTTCGAGAGAGACAAAGATGCCAAATCTGGGGAAGGTCCTTCTGGGACCAAGTAGTTAGGAGTCCTTTTATTCTTTATTTTAATGTAATAAGTCCAATGGCCACTAGTAACATTTTACTTTTTTTTGTGTAGCGTCGTTTTTTATTCGTCTTATTTTTATCAATAAAATAAGGTAGCATTATGATTTCTCCAAAACTATTTGTCGCTAGGCCTACCTCGGGCACAACGAGGCACCAAAATTAGGATGCGATTTACATTTTTTGCACAAAGTGTTTAAATACTGCAATATTTTTTCCCTCATAACCCGCACTAACTTGTTACCTTTTTGTTTTTCTTCCCCTCCCCAAAGGTTAGTTCGTGCATTCTGGCACCATCGTCATACTCTACCAGATCCAAGGGCCCTCCACCTCCTCCTCCTCCAAGTCCTATCCGAAACAAGAACAAAGGTAGAATGGGAGATCCAGGCGCCAGAAAGGAGACTCAGATGCCTCAGGGTACCCTGGTTGCTAAGGAAACTGCTACTCAATTGGAGCAAAAGCTGTTAAAATTTCAAAAAAAGCTGGATCAGGTTCGGAATTTGGCGAACCTATCATTTTCCCTCACCGCTCATGATGTCAACACCCAGAATCCCGCACCTCCACAAAACACCCCACAACCACAGATACAACCCACTCATACCCAACACTGCAACACATGCCACACTCCCAACAACACTCCACTACTCATTCCCGAGCCATTGAATGCCACAAATGACCATCTCCACAACACTCCTATTTTTGTGGATACTGTACCCCACTACACCCAACCAATCTCAAATGCACCTGAGTCTGATGACAAAGACTCTCTTATCAGGAACTTAGCGACAGAACTCAAGAAATTAACCAGCCGAGTTCAGGGCGTGGAAGGTACCAAAGGTATTTAAGGGTTACATTACGAAGACCTATGCATCCAGCCAGATGTTGAACTTCCGGAAGGGTACAAACCCCCCAAGTTCGAAATGTTTGATGGAACAGGAGATCCCAGAGTCCACCTGAGGACATATTGCGATAATTTGGTGGGATTTGGAAGGGATGAGAAGATCCGTATGAAGCTCTTCATGAGAAGCCTGGAGGGAGATGCTTTATCCTGGTACATCAGCCAGGACCCCAAGAAATGGACGAGTTGGGTAAGCATGGCGTTGGATTTCATAGACAGATTTCGATTCAATACAGAAAACACACCAGATGTATTCTATATACAGAATTTGAAGAAGAAGTCGACCGAAACATTTCGCGAGTATGCCACTCGTTGGAGGTCAGAAGCCGCAAAGGTCAGGCCGGCCCTAGAAGAAGAACAAATAAACAGATTTTTCGTCCGGGCTCAGGATACCCAATATTACGAGAGTTTGATGCTTATCGAGGGTCAAAAGTTCTCTGATATCATCAAACTTGGAGAAAGAATCGAAGAGGGCATTAAGAATGGTATAGTTACAAATCTTGAAGCATTACAAGCCACCAATAAGGCTTTATAGACTGGTGGCACATCCAAAAAGAAAGATGTAAGTGTCGTAATGGTCGCACAGGGAGCTAAATCACCACTAAAATACCATACTTACCCATCACCTCCACTTACATATCAGCCCATCCCGAATTACCAAGTACCCGCACCCTCCTATCCATCTCCTGTTTACCAATCCTCTCCACCTCTCACATATCAACCCACCTCACCCAGATAATCTCAGCCAGCACCTGTTTACCAAGATTATAACGCTCAAACCTCTCACTACCAATCACCACCCACCCGTTAAAATTTCCCAAGACCCAGGCCAAATTTTGACCACAAGCCTCCCAAACAATACACAGCCATCGTTGAACCAATTGACTAGCTATATGAAAGACATAAAGCTACAAGTTACGTCACTCCTATCATAGCCAAAGCTCCAAAAAATCCCTCCCAGTGAGTCAGCCCCAACAAGACCTGTGCGTATCATTCTGGCATGAAGGGGCACACCCTTGACGAGTGCCACTCATTAAAAGACAAGATTCAGACCCTGATTGACAATAAGGTCATAGTAGCAAAGGAGCCTGCTCCTAATGTTCGTAACAACCCTCTGCCAAATCACAAAGAGGGAGACATCCACATGATCGAGATCGATAATGATTGGGACCCCAAAGGGTCGATAGGTTTGATTGCTGAAGGAGAGGAACCAAAGAAACTGGCGGTTACACTTAACCTAATTGTTGTGCAGAATCAGCCCTCCAGGGATGGTGAAGTAAATATGTCTATACCTTTTGCATTTGAAGCGCCTCCTTCTGCAAAGGCGCCTGAGCCAATCAAGGATGAATTTGGAGTTCCAAAGGCACCTACACCCTTTGAAGTTGTTGTGTTACCACCAAGGGTGCCTATTCCGGTGGCAGTGTCAGACATAACACCATTCCACTCAAATGCCATACCACGGGATTACACTGCTGAAGCTAGGAGGAAAGGAAAGACCAAGACAGGAGAAATGATTGTCGCGCAATGAATGACTAGAACAGGGAGGGTTTACACCCCAGAGCACTTAGCCGAGTCCAGTAAGCGAGCCCCGAGAAGGCCTATTGAAATAGGGCCCGATGATCTTTGGAGGAAAATACAGGCTAAGGTACACTCGGTCGCTGAACAGTTGAACAAAACACCAGCACAGATATCTGTCCTGGCTCTTCTGCAGAGTTCAGACACTCACAAGAATGCCCTGATGAAGATACTGAGCAAAGCTTATGTGCCTAGTAATATAACCGGGGGTGAAATGGTGAATATGGTAGGGCAAGTACTGGAGAGCCATAAAATAAACTTCGACGAAGATGAGTTGCCACCAGAAGGATTGAGCCACAACAAGGCACTGCACATCACCGTGCAATGAGAAGATTATTTCATCACTAGAGTCCTGATCGATAGAGGATCGAGCCTAAACATCTATCCACTAGTAACTCTTAGAACTTTGGGAAAAATCCTGCACGAGATCAAAGATGGGGCTATCAATGTCAAGGCCTTCGATGGGTCCCAGAGATCCACCATCGGATAAATCAGCATGTGCATACAAATGGGGCCAACATGGTTCGACGTTGACTTCCAAGTGATAGACGTCCCGGCATCCTACAACCTATTGTTAGGACGGCCCTAGATCCATGCTGCGGGAGCCGTAGCATCGACCCTGCATCAGGCAGTGAAGTTTATCATTCATGGCGATGGTAGTAACCCTATATATAGTCGCCAGTCCATCCTAATGATTGGAGGCAGAAGAAGAATAGGCGGAGAAACATACCACCATATCGAAAGGGTCAATGTTGTAGATAAGGATAAGTGGTGGGACAACAAGATCAAAAGTATCCTAAATTGGTATGGGTACGAGCCTGGAAAGAGACTCGGTAAAAATCTTCAGGGGATCACTAAGCCCATCAAACTAAAGAAGCATGGTACTACATTTGGCTTAGGGTACAGTTATACTTGGGAAGAATTCCAGAGCTGGTCGCCACCTTGGCACGGTCCCTACTATCCATTGGAACTTCCGATACCCAGCTTGGAGCAAACCTTCCAACCGGTAGATACTATATATGGGTCAGAGGAAGACGAAGAGTTGGCAGCCATGAAGAATCTATTTCTGGAGGATGATGATATGGACTGTTGTGTTCTTTTCGAGGAGGAAGGGGAGGAAGGCCCTTCCATACAAGTTGTGAATAGAGGAGACCGCCTCAGCAATTGGTCAATTAGGACCGTCAGGGCCCGGAAGGCTTCGGGGTAGCAAGGCTAAACAAAAGCGCCATGAATCTTATTTTTTAGCTTACTTTACTAGTTGATTTTCTTTCTGCATTGTCTTTAATTTCGAAAAGAGCTCTCATGTTTCAAACAATTATGAATTTAAAGCATTTCAATTTATCATATATATCACACTTATTATTTTCCCTATCATTTACTCTATTTTAATACAGCATTACTATTACTTATCTTGACGATGAACCAACGATTGTGACTTGCAACAAAACAACGCATAGACTCAGAAGAAGATGAGATACCTGAAGAGATCGTCAGAGAAGTTGAGAATTTTTAGAATAGACCTGAGTCTAACCTGGAAGAAAGTGAGGTCATTAATTTGGGAGATATGGAAAATATCAAAGAAACTCGCATCAGTGTTCACCTGTCGCCATCAGAAAAGGAAGAATATACGGAATTTTTAAGGGAATACGAGGACATATTCGCCTAGTCATATGATTATATGACTGGTTTCAGCACGTCCCCAGGGTCCAGAACGAGTTCGCTGATGCATTAGCTACTTTATCATCCATGATCCAACATCCAGATACAAATTTCATTGATCCCATCCCAGTAAAGATTTATGATCAGCCAGCCTATTGTGCTCACATTGAGGAATAAACAAACGGAAAGTCGTGGTTCCATGACATCAAGGAGTACTTGACAACAGGAGAATACCCAGAACTTGCCAACGCCACTCAGAAGCGCACACTTCGGAGGTTATCCAACAACTTCTTTCACAGTGGGGGAATCCTGTACAGGAGGACTCCCGACTTGGGTTTACTAAGGTGTGTCGAAGCAAAAGAAGCATCCAAACTATTGGACGATGTGCACGTAAGGACCTGCGGTCCGCACATGAATGGTTTTGTCTTGGCAAAGAAGATACTCCGAGCAGGGTATTTTTGGATGACTATGGAAACAGACTGTATTCAGTACATTTGCAAATGCCATCACTGTCAGATACATGCAGATATGATAAAGGTGCCTCCTAACGAGCTTACTGCAACAAGCTCACCGTGGCCATTCACCGCCTGGGGAATGGATGTTATTGGACCTATCGAGCCTGCCACATCAAATGGGCACAGGTTTATCCTGGTGGCGGTTGATTATTTTACTAAATGGGTTGAAGCAGCGTCATACAAGGCAGTGACTAAGAAAGTTGTGGCGGATTTCGTCCGTGACCGTATTGTTTCCCGATTCGAAATTCCGGAATCAATCATCACCGATAATAGTTCCAATCTCAACAGCGACTTGATGAAAGCAATGTGTGAGACATTAAAGATCAAACACAAGAATTCTACAGACTACAAGCCTCAGATAAATGGAGATGTAGAGGCAGCCAATGAGAATATTAAGAAGATACTAAGGAAGATGGTCGAAAGTCACAAACAATGGCATGAGAAATTATCATTCACCTTACTGGGATACCACACCACAGTCCGCACCTCAACTGGGGCAACTCCCTACATGTTGGTTTATGGTACAGAGGCGGTCATCCCCACCGAGGTAGAAATTCCCTTCTTGAGGATCATACAAGAAGCAGAGTTGGATGACGCAGAATGGGTAAAACGTCGCTACGAGCAGTTAGCCCTTATAGATGGGAAAAGGATGAACGCAGTTTTCCATGGTCAGTTGTATCCGAATAGAATGTCCAGATCCTTCAACAAAAGAGTTAAGCCAAGGAAGTTTACACTGGGGCAGCTGGTGTTGAAGAAGATATTCCCAAATCAAGATGAAACCAAAGGGAAATTCTCTCCCAAATGGCAAGGTCCATACATGGTTCACTGAGTTCTAACTGGAGGAGCCCTTATCCTCGCAGAAATGGACGGAGAAGTTTTGCCAAAGCCGATCAACTCAGATGCAGTGAAACGATACTATGTGCAACCACTTATTATTTCTTTTATGATGTAATTTGAACTACGCCTGACCTGATTCCCATTTAAGAGGGGATACGTAGGCAGCCCTATGGGTTCCGTCACAATTTAATAAAAATTTCATTCCCCCCCCCACTATTATTGGAACTGGGGCAGAATTTTGAGAAGGACCCCTCAAAATTCCGAAGTCAGTCTTCAGCCACTCATCGCCAAGGATGTCACCTCAGTAAACTGGGGCAGAATTTTGAGGAGGACCCTAAGAATTCTGAGGATGATTCTTCAGTCATTCAGCGCAGCCGTCAGAAGTGCCAGCGCAGTAAATTAGGGCAGAATTTTGAGAAGGACCCTCAAAATTCGAGAGCAGGAGAGGTTGCAATGTCTCGAACCGCGTCACAATCGTTGGTTCAGCTAAAAGAAAACTATGTTTTTTATGATACGTTTACTAAATCATGCATAATCATTGTTCGAACTGCCGCTGTTTAGCAACGCTACCCCGATGATACGCAATGCCAGGATTCAAGGGAAAACGAACTAACCTTTCCTCCCCCCCCCCTACAAAACTCACGGTTTGTTTTGGATGCAGGCACCCATGTCACAAAATTACCAAATATATTACGCAATCGCATTGAACCATCACATATATTCGTATTTGTTATCTGCAAGCAATATCCCCAGTAGCCGCAATATTATAATCAGCTACCAGCTATCAGCTAAGATTTTTTTACTTACTATTTGCTTTTATCTCATTGCACGAGGCTACCTTTCTGCCTTCCGAGACTAAGCGTTGTCTCTATCTGCATTGCATAAGGCTACTTTTCTGCTTTCCGAGACTAAGCGTTGTCTCCATCTGCATTATCTGCATTGCATAAGGCTACCTTTCTGCCTTCCGAGACTAAGCGTTGTCTCCATCTGCATTATCTGCATTGCATAAGGCTACCTTTCTGCCTTCCGAGACTAAGCGTTGTCTCCATTTGCGTTATTTGCATTGCATAAGGCTACCTTTCTGCCTTCCGAGACTAAGCATTGTCTCCATCTTCATTTCCTGCATTGCATAAGGCTACCTTTCTGCCTTCCGAGACTAAGAGTTGTCTCCATCTGCATTTCCTGCATTGCATAAGGCTACCTTTCTGCCTTCTGAGGTTAATCTCTACCTCCACCTGCATGGCTAAAATACCGTCACTTCATTTTTTCTCGCATGGCTAAAATATCGCCGCCTCACATCTTGCAATTGGCTGAAATATCGCCAAACTTTATTTAAATGCTACATCGGCTGAAAGATCGCCAGTTCATCTCTATCATCATCTATACTTATGCTTTTGTAGGCTAAAATATCGCCATTTTACTTTTTACATTGGCTGAAACATCGCCTGTTTTATTTAAATTTCAGTCGGCTAAAATATCGCCTTTTATGTTTTTGCATCGGCTGAAACATCGCCTGTTCTATTTAAATTTCTGTCTGCTGAAATATCGCCATCTACATTTTTGCATTGGCTGAAACATCGCCTGTTTTATTTAAATTTTTGTCGGTTGAAATATCACCATTTACGATTCTGCATCGACTGAAATACCACCAAACCTTGCATTTCATGGGCTGAAATATCGCCAAACTGTCTGAGGGCGTCATTGTTCGGAGGCATCATCCTCATAGCCCGAGAACACCATGCTATGGCCCGAGGACCCCACTTTATATCCTACACCATTATCATAGCCCGAAAACATCATTTCATAGCCTGCGAACCCTTTATTTTGCGCTTCATGGCCTAGGACATCATGGTCCGAGGACGTCATCCTAACAGTCCAAGGACAACATTCATGGTCCAACGGGAACTCGCATCATGTTTAAGTTTATGCACAATATACGCTCGTATTGCTTACTTGCAGGTACACCGGCTAGCAACAGTTGTCTCAGCACGAGTGATCCCGCTCCGGTCCTCGCCGCCGATCCAGTTTCAAACACCTCTTGCCCCATAAATATCGTGCCAATCTCTTTCGAATCACCATCGGCGTGTTTCGTCAATGTTTCTTGATCTACATACGGCCTGATTCCTGTAAAACCAGGGATATATAGGCAGGCTCAGAAATCGAAGCTCGGTCACACTCTTTTCAAATTGCCGCTTCCGGTCAAAATTGGCCATCATATCTTTATCCAACAACTCTTTTATCCTTCCCGAGTAAAGAGGGGCAGCTGTTGATATCCAATTTTTTCCTAAGTATTTTTTATACCCGAATATTTCTAAAATAGCATATTGGTGCATATATAAGCACACCCAAGAGTTTTGGCATTTTTAATGATTTTAAACCCAACTTATTACCTATATTTCTTATACAACAAAATCCAATAATTATTCCCAAAATTATCATTTTGGTGAATAATTCATTGTATTTTTACATTTACACCAAATATAATTAAGATAATTTTCGCATATTTTTACAAGTTCATTTGGTATTTTAAAGCTAAATTGTATATAGTTGCAATTATAGCCTATCTAGTAATTTATGGCATTTTATGTTTATAAAATTAATCCCAATATTTTTAAATTAATATTTATATAATATTCATTTACCCACTACTCTTAATTTGCTTTTAAAATTTGTATTACTATTTTTTATAAAAATTGAAAAGGAAAACTGGCTATTTACGATTTGGCCTCAATTGCATTTCAATTATAGCCAATTTAGCAACCCCATTCAGCCCCAAATTCAAGCCCAAAATTGCCCGGCCCAATTTCATCCAAACCTAACCCAATCCGGGTCCCCATTTAACCCGTTTAATCCCTGCCATTGATCCTTTAGATCAACGGCTCCCATCCTCCCTTTCCTTTTTTAATTCAAATGACCCTAAAACCCTACATCATTTTTCTCAAATGCCGCCTCTGAATCCCATCCTCTCTCAACTCTCTCTCAACTCACCTCAAACCCTAGCACTGCCTTTCATCGAAACCCTAATCTATGGCTTCTCAGGCTCATCGGAGGCCTATACTAGCCTCTCATGGCTTCTGCGTGCTAGTTTCTAAAGAGCCTGTTGCCAGATCTTGAAGGATTCCGACCAAGCCTTTGTTTGATGACTATTCTCCAGTCGTCTTCAGCCTTTGTCTAGCTAGTCATGGCTATTCAAGTTTGATCCTCGACTTTCCTGCTCATATCGATGGTTTCCAAAGCCTTTATCATCACCTAGGTTTCTCATCGTAACCCTAAGCTGCAAGGTTCCTTCGATTTTTTTTAGATCTACTCTGGATCTATGTGTGTGTGAACCTTCTATGCATTTTCCTCGAAGTTTCTTTGATTTTTTCTTTCAGAAACTCTTTATTCTTCAACCAGAGTTTCATGTTAAGTTATTTCAAATCTCTTCTCTGATTCATGACATGTTTTACTGTGTTTTTGTTTATGTTGTTTTCTGTCTGAGGTAACATGATGAAAAACCATAATTTTTGGGGGATTTTTGTTGAGTTTCTTGGTGTGTTTGTTTGATTTGCCTTATTTTATTTTTTATCTGAGTTAGCATGTTGAAAACCCTAATTTTGGGATTTTGTTTGAGTTTCTGTTTGTTAATATTCGCTTGATTTACCCTTCTTCTATACCTGAGTTAGCATAGTGAAAGCCCTAATTTTTGGGGCATATCCGAGATTCTAAATTTGTTTATTTGTTTATCTACTTATCGCATCTAAACTCGATTGATTTTCAAAAATCCTAGTTTCTTTGGGGACTGTTCGATTTCTTTGAAATTGTTTGTGCAACTCTTATGGTTTTTCACTCAACTCTTTGCATGTTTTTTATCTTCTTCTCTATTGTTGAACACTGAAACCTGACTATCATGCTTCGAGTGTTTTCTCTTGAGCTACTACTATACGATGTTCTTTTGCCATAGCTTGGATTTGTATGTCTATTACTTGTGCATTCATTTATATACTGAGTTCCGTCTGTGATTGATTTTTTTCAAAATCGTAATTGATTTCAAAACTTTTCCTTTCCTGAAATTCTGATTTTTACTCTCCTATCAAGGGTTAATTGATTCGCTTTCCTTTGATTGGCCTCACTGAATCTTTCCTAAAATAACTTTAAATCCTGTACTTAGACTTAATTGCCTATTGTATGACTTTACTGTTTATTTTATGGCAACATCCATTCTGCTTACAAGATTGATTCTCCTCTCCTTATTTGGATACTGTTAGTATCCGCTTGAATAAGAATCCCCTGATTAAAGGGGAGTCTTATGCTAATTGATTATGATTTGTGATCATGCCCTTATTTGTGTTGGATTTGTACTTGTTACCTTACTCTACTCTTTTTCAAAACTATAAATACCCTACTCTCTTTTCTTTAAACACACGAACACAGACAGAAAACAATCTGAGTTCAAAATCACTCTTAAAAAAACCCTCTCTCTCTTTTCTGCTACTTGTGCTATTGCTTGGCTGTGGACTTTTGTTTGCTCTACTTTCTTATGCCCTTTTGCTTCTCTACTGGTATGTTCTGGTTAATTTTCAAGCTTCAACAACAACATGTTTCATTTCTGTCTACTTCTGATCATGTTTTCTTTGGTTAACATATGTTTCTAACATGCTTTAACATGTCACTTTCCCTTGTGATTCAATGTTTCATTTATGTGTACATCCTATCAGTTGTTGGTTATTTATTTGATACTTTATGAATCCCAAACCCTCATATCCCCTTTATATGTTTTAAGTTATGATTCAAAAACATGGCAATGTCTGAAATCAGTGTCCATGGATATGAACTGCGCCCTTTGAGGCCCTAAGCTTGTCAATTTCCCATCCCCATTCCCTCATTGCATGTGCTAAGTAACAGCCTTGGCCGGCCAGTATTTTTTATTATTGTTCAGGCCATGGCTTGATCTCCAGTAGGTCTTTACTCCCTAAATGTTTGATTAATAGGTTTGGTCAAGGGTGTGCCAGTCTATTTTGTGGCTAGGCATGACCACCAGCATGCCTGGGTAGCCCTTATCCCTTCTTTTGCACTTACACCTCATTCTTAGAACTTAGGTTCTGCCCCTCTTGTGTGCGCCTTGCCTTGGGACCTTGGAGCTCCCTCTGAACTTGGACACATAAGGGCTGGCCCATCCACACTGCACAACTCAATTTCTGTTCAACGTCTTGGGTGTATGCACTGCTTGGGGTTCCTGAAATCCCTTGGATCTTTGAAGCACCTTAGATAAGAGAAGGCTCGGAAATTTGGATCTCGAAAGTGGTTCCATCTCATATTATTAGGCCTCAAGTCTAGATTAGGCTGCTCGAATGCAGCTGATGATTTCTGATGTGTTTTGTTTAATTCCAGTTTATTTCTTTTGGGCTGTAATAACTTGTATAAACTCGGGGAACTTAGTAAAAAGGGGGATGGGATTTAATTTTATGCATCAAGGGTAGAAATCCTGCCCATAGGAGTTTGTGATGATTTCTGCAATTTCACACCTAGAAATTCTGCCCATAGGAGTTTGTTATGACTTCTGCAATTTCACACCTAGAAATCCTGCTCATCGGAGTTTGTTATGATTTCAGCAATTTCATACCTAAAAATCATGCCTATAGGTTAACTTTCAATTTCTGCAAATACATCTGGAAATCATGCATATAGGATTCATTCATAATTTCGGCATCTTCGCGCATAGATATCCTGCCTATAGGTCAACTTCTAAATTTGTATAAAATATGGTCTATAAACTATTGCATTCTGCATTTATAAACACCACTAGGAAAACAATTCATAGGTTCAATAATAAAAGCTGCATATAGATACCATGTTCATAGGACACTGGTTAACGTCGAAAAAGGTGTCAAAATCATAAGGCGATAGAAAGAATGCCTATAGGAAATTTCGAATCTGAATAGAGGTAATATTAACTATTAAATTCGTAATGTCCCTATTAAAATTGGTAACTCCTTTTAGTCTGCATCTTTTTTTTCCTAAAATCAGTATATATTATGCCTAGTTTTAATCAACACTTAGATCAACCAGATTAGTTTCAAACAACTGCATTCGAGTATGCCTAATGTAGACGTTTTACCTAAAAATATGCGTTGAACCAGTCCATTCATCGCTTTATTTAAATAAGACCGAAATCAATACGTGTAAGACATGCTAAACTCTGTGATTTCTGATGATTTGTGGAGGCATACTTGAGCCCTGATTGCTTGTCTGTTTCCCCTTCTATTTGCAATTACTTGTTTTGGTTGACACCTTAGCATTTTATCCTTTGAAACTTCTAAAGACCCAAGCCCTTTTCCCTTTAGGATTAGTAGTCCATTTGCCTCCAGGACTGATAGGACTGGGACGAGTAATAGCATGCAATAAGTAAACGATACCATTCCGCGCTTTAATACCTTAACGGGGTGGGAAGGGTAGACATGGAGATGATGATTACACGATAACACTATGCATACAATTGGGTATCGGTGTTGTCCGAATGATCCATGTAATGTATAAACCTAGGACCCCCCTCCCTCTTTATTAGTTTAATAATTTTTAGATTTTTAAAGGTTGTTTCAACTTCTGTTTCTTACACGTCTTTCAAGTTGCTTGCACCAATTGTTTGACCCATTCGCTTTACTTGCGTATCTCTTCAATCACAAAATTGTTTCCTTTCTGTATTTCGGCACTTCTTTTAACCCCTTTTATGCTTCTTGTTTGAATACTTGCTTGTTTATTCGTGTTTGCATTTAAAGTCACAATTGTAGCATGGACGGGAACCACACTAGTGCATCTTGAGGGGTGCCTAACACCTTCCCCTCGAGATAATTTTGAGTCCTTACCCAAACTCTGGTTTTCATCTTTAATCCTTCTAAAAAGTGTCCTAATGCACTATAATCATTAGGTGGCGACTCTCCAAATCCAAAAAAAAACCCAATTCCCAAACGGGAATAGAGTTGTCTTTCCTAAATGTCGTAAACCCAATTTCGCTCTTTTTTTAAACGAAAAGGGGGCGTCGACACTGGGAAAGAGAGACAAATAGGAAAAATGAAATAGATAAGCCGCAACATGTCATTCACATGATCGTTGGAGGAATCGATATCCCACAGGAACCCATTGTCTAAAGAGCAAAAATATCCATCACCAGGGAGAAACAAACTGGAGGGGTTACATACCTGAAGATGCTCTCACATTCAGTGACGAGGACATCATGGCCCTGTCTCAGCATCATAACCTTGGTAATTTCTTTTCTTGTAAATACTTTTCAAATTAACTTGTGATTGTGGATCCAGGTAGCTCAGCTAACATTATCAAGGCAAGGGCGGTGGAGCAGCTCGGATTGCTCGACCAGATTGTGCCTGCCTCTCGAGTCCTAAACGTATTTAACATGGCGAGTGAAACAATGAAAGGGTAAATCATCCTCCCGGTCAACGTGGCCGGCACAACCCAAAACATCAAGTTTCATGTCATCGAAGGAGACATAGAGGACAATGCCTTGCTCAGAAGACCATGGATATACTGCATGAGAGTAGTACCATCCTTTCATTAAATGATGAAGTTTTTGATTAAGGACGGAATAAAAACTGTGTACGGAGAACACCATGCGGTGAGAGAGATTTTTACAGTGCACGATATGGAACCGGCATCAAAACATTCAATATCGAAGGAGCCGAAGGATAAGGAAATGGTAAAGTAGCAATCACGAGATACATTCTCAGCTACATTGGACAAAACAAGCAAACGATCGTACCGCATCCCCAGACTAAACGGTTGAAGTGTATCGAGGCTCGAAGCGCCATCACCACTAAGGTACTATCATCTCCCCTCTTTATTTACATTTTACACTAACCTATGTATATGTGTCCAACCAGAAAAACCAAAGCACTTTCCAGTTTGAAGACCTTAGATTTTAAAGCATGCATTGTACTCTTTTCCTTCGATCGGATTTTATTCCAAGAAGGGTTTTACCGGCGAGGTTTTTAACAAGGCAACATATATATGCTACCTAAGGAGAACTTGACAAGATTTCATATTTATGATTTAGTTTGCTTTCTTGGAGTCTCTTGCTCTATTCATTATACTGTGGTATTAGAGCCAGCCCATCCTTTCGGAGGGAGGAACAGTTTACTAAATATGTCTGAGTCATTTTCATCATCCTCGTCCCTTGCAAAATGAATATGTCCCCCACTCTATATAAAACCTTGTCCAAAAAATATGATTACCTCTATGAAGTAGATATCCTACCTGATGAACAAAAAGTATCCTCCACTGAACTACCCTTCATAAACCCCTACTCAGCTTTCGGCAAAAAATCATTTGCACCCTGGACCCAAATTCGTTCCTTAGTCCAACATAGACCAAAAGGAGTCAAAGAATATGTTGGTGCCTCAAAACTTGACCAGCATCCTATTCTTGCCACTCGAGAGGAACAATTTATTACCCTTTAAATCCCAGATGATTTTCCTAGACAATGGAGAAATCATGGTTTTACCCATATCCATTTTGGTGCCATCCGAATCGCTTAAACATATCATGGAAGAAAAGGTCACATATTTTCTCAACTTTCTCTTCTAGATACAAGATACTTAGAGTACCAATATGCAAATTTGGGTACTGCCGAAGTTACCCTAAATGTCGGGACAGACTTGATAACTATCTTTCCAAATTTCAATATGTCCCTTTATGACCCGTACCTAACCGAAGCCCTAAAAATCCAAGTCCAAATCACGGGAGCCCCATAATCCAAAGATTCCATCCAAGCTACCCTTCACCACCAAATGGCGTGGCGAGTCCAAATCATTCCATGGATCTTTGCCTACCCGGAGGAGAAAATGCCTTACTATTAAATATTGATGCTACCAAAGGAAACACCATGTGTACCCACATACCCAAACAGATATCCAGATATGAGCTTGCCAAAATCCTTCCTGATTCCTGGATCACAAATTACGAGAAGCTAAGGGAACCAGAGGAGTCTCTACAATCTGGTGAGCCAACGTTTACCAAAAGAAATGACAAAACCGTTTCCATAAGCTTTGACCATTCCCATCTCAAAAAACCCAATAACACCATCTTCTCTTGCCAAATGATTCAACCCAAAGATACAACAGGCTCATACCATGAACCTGAGGGAGAGTTCTTCTGGAATATACAAAGCATCATGGAAGAACCTGACTGGTGCCAATGCTTTGACAAATAGGGTAAACAAGTTTGGTGGTTCAAATGCCCCTTCATTGGACACTGCCCATGGGATTTTTGTTGCGACTGCCAAGATTGCTTGGAATATCCAATTGGAGAATATGATGAACACCACCAACATCATCGGGAAAGATTCGGCCTCAACAAAACCAAACCAAAATCCAAGAAAAGGGAGAAAACCACTAAAAACAATTTCAAGCCAAATATGAAAATAAAGATCCTTCAATTAGCTCATTATGCCATCGAGGTAAATATGAATTTCTTGTTAGTTACAAACCCCAAGAATGGCCAAAATTACAAGAAAAATTCACTCCAAGCTGGGAGGATAGTGAAACCACGCCCAAATCCGAACCAGCATCACCTCATACCACAGAATCCAAAAGGCCACCTGAACCTAAAACTCTATCAACCCAAAGGTCCACACACCCACAAATATTCATGTTGAGCCCTTCAAGTTCCAGCCACTCCCAAGATTTTCCTCCACTTCAACCTTTTGCAAAAATAGGTATCAGCCATGCTCCAAAAATCCCCAAGAAAAACATAGTACTATGTTTCTGGAGAAAAATCCCCAATGAGCGACATCGAAGCAACAATGAACTGGCAATCAGAAAACTCCATCTGCCAAAATAAAGTGCTGAACAACATTGGCAACACCATAAAGAACGTGGCCCATACACAAAACAAAATGATGAGCAAAGTGGAAAAAATTGAGAAAAAGATGGAGCAGACGTCATCTCAGCATGCGGGACTAATTAAAGCCTTTCAACTAAGATTGACAAATTTACAATATGAGATTTGTCCGCCAGGAACTTCATTTTTCCAGTTCTTCCAACAACAACAAAAAGAGACGATTTCAATCAAAGAACAAATCCATATTTTGAGAAATAACCGCTTTGAGTCACAAAAGACCCCAGTTTTCCCCTAAAAACCTACATTCTTCCCTATGTCTCCAAAAGCATATTCCCCACCTAAGTTGGACTACACCTTTTCTAATTTTCCATCTACCTCACAAAATCTAATCTCTTTCACCCAACCCTTAAAATAAGAACATGAATTTGATATTGCAAAAAATGGTTTGGGAAAGGAAAGATGATCTTTCATCCAAGAAACAAAGAAAGAAAAGGCGAGAACAACGAGAAAGTTCAAAAGGGTCCAACCCCAAAAATTTGATGATTTCTGACCAGAAGGCTCCAGACCTCTATGTCTCCCAGCCAAGATACATCTTAGAAGAAGATACCCCATAGTCGGAATCTCTAAATTCATCAAATGATGAACAATGGAAGATAGCCCTCAATCAAGCAATGAATCCACAACAATCTCTTCCGAAGAAGACGATCCTCCAATATTTGTGAGCCAACCAAGAGACCCAGAAATATATGAAGTAGATGATGAATAACAAGGCATGACAGATGACCCAATCCTAGAAAGAAGATATGAGCCCATGGCGTCAAAACCAATTGGAACTGTTTTCCATACTTTCACCTTAGATGACGTCAAGGTTTCAAAATGGCCTCAAAGGATCCAAGACTTCTATACTTGGACGATGACCAAAAATTTGGTGGAACGACAAAAGTATATCATCTTGTCAGAACTAACTTCCCGATTCTCAGGAATCCTCACTGACTGGTGGAATGCACTTGGAATTCAAGACAAAAATACTTTCCTTACATCCCAGGATTTTGCCTTCAACATCAAAATCCTACATGAAGTCTTCTGCAGCGATACTGGCCAAATACAGGAGAAAATGCGTAGAAAGCTCTTCGAGATGAAGTGTGTCATTGGACAGAAATGACATAGACATGCATTTTAAAAAAAAGGCAAAGATATACTTCGAGATCGGTGGATACATCAATCTAAAGCAAGCCTTTGTCTCTTCCCTTCCAAAGTTTTTGGCAAGCCGAACCATGACCATCATTGAAGAAAAGTTTCAGTCCATAACAATCCCAGAAATTGGTTACATCAGGCAAGCTATCTTCGTCTCATTGGATGACATTTATATGAAGCGCTCTGCCCTAAAATAAATTATCCAATACAATCCAGCACTTGACAAAGCATGCCGCAAATTTGATCTAATCACCGGATGAAGATGTTCATGCCACACATCTAGGCAAAGGAGAGAATTCAGGAGGTTCGGATGGCCAAGAATTCCAGATAGGAAATCAAGGTCCAAGAGACGCACAAAATATTTTAGACGAAAAAGGCCAGGAAATTTTCACAAGAAAAATAGAGGTTTTGTTTGCCACAAGATTGGGCATTTCGCTAAAAACTGTCCCTAATCCAGAAGATCTATCAAACTCCTTGAAGATATTGAAGATTACACTGGCATACATCTTGGAAAATAGGAGTACCTTGAACCCATATTCTCTATGGATGACGAACCTAATGAAGAAACCTTGTTCTCTCTTGATATCTACGAAGATCAAGGCAATGATCACTACCAAATTTCAAAACCAGTGATTGAAGCTTGAGAAGGAATCAATGCTCTCGTAGTCGTTGTAAAACTCAAAGTCTATTCATCCAAATGGGATAAACCAACACGAGTTATTGCTTTCACCGACACTGGAGCTGCTTACTCACTCATAAATCTTGTTGTCCTCCATGAAGATCAATGGGAGCCAGATTTTAAGGATTTGAACACTGTATCAAATGGACTCTTGACCACAACTATCATTACAAAGCACCCGGTCACAATTGAGTTCTTTCTAGGATTTAAGTACAGAACAAAGCTTATAGGGTCTGATGTACTAGGA
The DNA here is from genome assembly GCA_026770625.1 of Nicotiana glauca. Taxonomy (NCBI): domain Eukaryota; kingdom Viridiplantae; phylum Streptophyta; class Magnoliopsida; order Solanales; family Solanaceae; genus Nicotiana; species Nicotiana glauca. The sequence goes on from MU691748.1 coordinate 31,763, forward strand.
AAAGATCTTATTGTTAGATTTGACATTTACAACAACTTAGAGATCAACTCCGGATCAAGGCTAATGGGATAGCTTTTAAAAAGAAGTTCACACTTTATTTTGAGGTTCCAAGACTAATCCAAATCACCAACGACGAACAGATTAAAGAGATTGAGCAAAATCTCATTGAACATTAGTGTGCTGAATCCCACAAGGATTTCATGAAGAAAGGGAAAAACCCGTTGTGGAAAAAAGAAGAGTTTTTTATCAAGCTCCCTTTTAAGAAGAATGAAAACATCAATCCAACAAAAGCCAGTCATTCAGGCATGAATCCAGATCATCTTCAGCTTGCAAAGAAAAAATACGAAGAACTTTTGAAATTTGATCTAATAGAGCCATCATATTCACAATGGGCATGCGAAGCATTTTATGTCAACAAAAGAGCTGAGCAGAGAAGAAGAAAACTCAGGTTAGTCATCAACTACCAGCCACTTAACTATTTCCTCCAAGATGATAAGTTCTCTATCCCAAATAAACTCACTTTTTTCTCCTACTTAGCCAAGGCCAAATATTTTTCCAAGTTTGATTTAAAATCTGGATTTTGGCAATTGGGAATCCACCCTAAAGAAAGACCCAAAACGAGATTCCGCATCCCCAATCATCACTTCGAATGGAAAGTCATGCCCTTCGGGTTAAAAACTACACCCTTCTTATTCCAAAAAGCCATGATAAAAATATTCCAACCTATCAACCATACCTCTTTAGTTTACATTGATGACATCATGTTATTTAGTGATACATTGGAGGAGCGTGTCAACTTACTTCGTCAGTTTGAGGCATTGATAACGCACTACGGGATCATGCTTTCAACAAAAAAAGATGGTTCTTGCTCAAAAAGAGATTGATTTTCTTGGAATGCATTTTGTCCAAGGTGCATTCAGTCAAGGATCACATACATGTCAAGAACTACTCAAATTTCCAGATACTAGCCTCACAACAAAACAGATCCAACAATTCTTGGGTATAGTAAATTATGTGAGAGATTTCATCGCTAATATCTTTACATACATTTCTCCACTCACAGAGATGCTCAAGAAAAATGCTCCATCATGGGGAAAGAAGCAAGATGAAGCGGTCAAGGAAATAAAGGAGATTTCTAAAAATGTCAAGTCCCTTTATATCCCTTCAGACGGTAAGAAGATATTGAAAACTGACGCCAATAATGAATATTGGAGTGTTGTTATATTTGAAGAAAAATATGACTAGATAAAAATATGTGGATATGCCAGCGAAAAATTCAAAGAGGCCGAGCAACATTATCACTCCACTTTCAAGGAAATTCTTGCAGTAAAGAATGGAATCAAGAAATTCAATTTGTTTCTTATTCATATAGAATTTCTGATAGAAATGGATATGAAAGACTTCCCAAATATGATTCAGATAAATGCAAAAATTATTCTCAATCATCAGATTCTCAGGTGGGCTCAATGGTTCTCTCCATACAAGTTTCAAGTAAGGCTCTTAAAAGGAAAGGATAGCATTCTCGCAGATTTCCTGTCTCGACCGGAAGAATTCTCAAAGAGATTTTCCCCAGCAAAACTGAAGTCAAAACAAAAGCTAATCAACCACATCTTCATGGTTTCAAATATACCAGGAACAAGTTCATTAAAGCCAAAAGATCATCCCCCCGAGTTGTTCAACCTCATGGATCCATTTGATCCGTCAATTATTATGGAAAGAAGAACTTATTTTGAGCTCCAAGTTTTTCGGCAACATGGAGGATCCATTCTCAAGCCATATGGGGTCAATCCAGAATATCCGTTCTGCCATATATTCATAGCTCAAGCCAAGGATTTTCCACAAGAACTATTATGGTTTTTCCGGTACCTATGCTATCAGTATTATATTTTCAAGGAATTCAAATGCAACGTCTTCAAGGATTTTGATAACATTGCACCAGCACTTAAAGTATTTTTGCTATGGTTCAAACCTAGAAGATATTGGATAAAATGTTTCAACGATTCCTACACAGCAAAGGTATTCATGTTCCATAGGCCAATGAAGATTATTAATGGAAAAGTCTAGGCACAAGCAGAGGCATCATTCTGGTGGAAATTTCCCGTGTCAATTTTATCAATGGAAAAAGAATATAGTGAGGCACAAAGAATCCTTTTCCAGCAAAATAGGTGCATTCTGAGAGAGATATGGCCAAAAAATTGGGCAAGCTAGAATTATACCAACAATTATCCTCGCTGGGAAAGAGTCCTGGAAGCAGCAAAAGAATACCAAACCCCATATGAAGTCATCCCAGAAAATATTACTCATGACATTTCTAGATTAAAGTTGTGGATCATCTCTCAATCCAAAGGAGAAAGAACACAGTGAAGAAGGACCTTCAAGTTCCAGGCGTTACTAAACAAGGTCTTTGAAAAGATGCCTAGAAGACAACCCGAGAATTAATAAAGGACAATTATCTAAATCCCTGTTAATCCACCATAATCCTACATTACCTACCAAAAACCCCTCAAAGATCATATACTCATGCCAAGACAAATTTCTACATCTTTCCACACTATCCGGGCCCTAATTCCACTTGCTTTCACATGCTTCCACACGCTTCGTCACATGCAACACCCTACTTTCACATGCCATCATATGCCCCCGCATACTTTCGCATGCTATACCATGCATATTTCACCTCTTTCACATGTTTTCAGGAGCTTTTTAGTTGTTTTGCCTAAAGTCATTCACATGCCAAAAGGGACCCCCTTGTATATAAGTTTGCCATGTAAGATAGGATTATTTAATAATGTGAGTCTGTCTTGTAGTAACCTCCTTGTACTATATAAAGGAGGCCTTGTAGTAGTTGTAAGATCATCTTGTAACCTTTGTAAATCTTTTGTGATATATTACATATGATTTCTTTCTAAATTTCCCTCTTGTTCTTTCTTTTGAATGGATGGAAAGGCCGGTCCATGTAGAGTAAGAATACTCTGAGAAAGTTAGATTATTGTAGTACGAAAGTTTTCTGTATTATAAATAGCTAACGTCGGTTATAGTACAAAAGTTTTCTGAGTTGTGTAGCTTGGCAAGACGTCCCTTATGGGTTGTTAAAGCTAGCCCCTTTGTAGGAAAAATTTTACAAATATAAACAATTAATTGTTTGTGTAGCTTGGCAAGCCGTCCCTTATGGGTTGTTGAAGCCAGCCCCTTTGTAGAGAATATTTTGTATCTATGATTTAGTTTGCTTTCTTGGAGTCTCTTTCTCTGTTCCTTATACTGGGGAATTCCGTCGGGAGATCACCTCCTCAAAAAAGCCAAGATAAGTCAAAAAGGGTCTCGATAAGAAAATGATGTATCGGGCCAAACGGTAGAATGAACCGTGTCTGCATAGAAGAAGAAAACCCTTGACAACAAAAACATGTATACTTGTGCCAAGTAATCAAAGAATATTTTTCCTCTATCAAAACGTTTTACGCTTCAAAAGAAGTCTGTTATTTTTACAAGGAACGACTCTAGTGCAAGAAATTTCCTGAACACTCGAGGAATGACGTTAAAAACTCGAAGTCGTATGACCTCTGAGTCAAAAACTTCAAACTCGTAAGCCTCAATGAGGCAACACCAAGTTTTCAAAAAAAATGGCTCCACGGCCAAGGAACTTTTCGATATCTCAGGGACTGTCGCCGACTGTCACCCCATCGATTTGTTGAAAACTCGAGCATATAAGACCCTTTTGTGGGCAACCTCAAGATCATAAGACCTTTATAAGGCAATAAAAAATATGTAAGACCTCAAGCAAGGAAAAATTTATACATATACCAAGTAACCAAATTTATAAGACCTTACGAACGGCATAATCCTGATCTTAAAGTTAAGGATATATATTTGAACTTGTAAGACCCCTAAAAAGGCATACCCTCGATATAAACACCAAAACAACTTCACTCAAAGACAGAAAGGCTATGGCCAAACACAAATGACTAAGGTCACAAGGCTCCGACCAAACTCACACGACTAGGGGATGCCCGACCATCGCTATAAAATCACAGGCCTTCAAATTACTTCGAAAATACTTCGAAAAGAACTGGTTAATCAGGCTAGCCTCGGCATAAACAAAAGAGCTTCGATCATATCAGCTCCAAACAACATGCTTCGAAACAATTCAGCCATCGAGCGAAAACTCCCGAGGTGCTCATTTATCACTGCATAACAGCTCACAATCGAGGTTCTTATCGAACCGTCAAAGAGTTGAGCGAATACAAAAATTTAAAAAAAGTCTTTAACAAGGGAAAAATAAAGCCTACATTAGAGGGCATACCGACCCAACGCGTAAGAGCCACTATCGCCAACCATATTAAAGGTCGTATCGACCCAACGTGTAAGAGGCATTGTCGCCAACCCATATTAAAGGTCGTACCGATCCTATGCGTAAGAGCCACTATCGCCAGCCCATATTAAAGGTCGTACCGACCCAACGCATAGGAGCAACTGTCGCCAGTCCATATTAAAGGTCGTATCGACCCAACACATAAGAGCAACTATAGCTAGCCCATATTAAAGGTCATACCGACCCAACGCATAAGAGCCTAAAAACCAGGTTAAAATTTAAAAACTTGAGGGTCAATAAGCTCGAGTTAAAATCCAACCCGAAGACTAAGCCTGAAACAGTGAACTAAAAAAGTGCCTAAAGGCAAAAATGCATAAGAGCCTACGAGCCAGCCCAATAAGTCTCAGGGCCGATTGATAAACCTAAGGGTTTTTTACCTCGAAGTCCACTTCACTTGACCAAACATCGACAAATGCATAAATTCAAAACAAAGGAAGACATACACAAGCATAGGGAAATGCATGAAAGATGCTAAACCGAAAGGCTCCCTTTTATACTTATATGTGAAAAATACAAAGCTCCATTTACAAATTTCTCTAAGAGCACTGTACAGAGAATCACAAAGAAAATAGCCTAGTCTATTTTCCCCTCAGGGATTGTAGTCCCATCAGCCTCTTCTCCATTATCTTCGGTATTGGATACGAGAAAATTAGCATCGTATTCATCCACCTTGGCCTACACTATCTCTTTCGAGAGATCGAAACCCCTAGCGTGGATATCTTCTAGGGTCTCCCTCTAAGATTTGCACTGGGCATACTCATTACTTATGCTCTCTTGATCAGAAGCCCCTCTCAACTTAGCCCGAGCATCAGCAACATCTTTAAATAGACGACCACTTTCTTGTTGGCCTTAGCTCAAATCTTTTCAGCTTCATCTCGGGCATCCACAACCTTGGCCTACATCTTTAAAAGCTCAGACTCAAGCCTTGCAATCATGATTGTTTGGACCGAGTTGTTTTCATGATCATTTCGGAGTTACACCTCGAGGGCAGAATCATTGGCCAAAGCATTCTTCATAGCCACAACTTGGACATCTGCCTGAGCTTTTAGATCATTACACCCGTACTTGGCCTGACCAAATTTGCCCCAAAGGTGTTCTAGGTCCTCCGTGTTTCTCTGTAACTAAAGTATCAAAATATTAATCTCTGAAGATAGAGGAGGAAACGTGCATCCCATCGAAATAAAGGTTACCTATCTCTCGAAGTAGCTTTCGTATTTCTGAATTCAACTCGCCACGTACTGGAGGTATATCAACTCCTTTGCCCTTTTATCACAAAGAAGCCTGAGGGATTTCTCCCCGTCCAAGGCTTTTTGCTACCTGGTTTCGCGGCGGAGCAGCTCAGACTTGAGCTTGTCAAAGGCCTGCGAAAAAGGAGCTCAATAAGAAAATGAAAGTGCAAAACTAAAGAGCCAATACAGTCAACCAAAATTCAACGCAAAATAGAGCCGCTGAGCCTCATCAAAGGTTGAGTGCGCATCTATTAGCCTAGTCTCATCAACCCCAGTAGAACCACTCCTGATGGGAATATGGTCGCTCGATACCCTGCTCGGTTTAGGCGGCCCCTAGCCTCGAATTTCCCTCTAAGTAATTTCGGCAGGAGAAGAGGAAGACGGCGTTAATGGAGGTCCATTTTTCTGAGGCTAGTAACCCGAGATGCCGCAAGCTCAGCTGATGTATCTTCTTTTAGCCTCCGAGCAGGGCTTACCTCTCTATGAGCACTCTCGTTATCCGATGACTCCTTCCATTTGTTATTAGTCCTTGGCCCCAAAGCCGACGATCCTTTCTCCTCCCCGAGGAGGCACAGTCTCATCTCGAAAAATTCTCTGATGCCTGTAGTGACGGAGTTAGTGCACATAAAAGAAAATAACTTTCAAAGAAAACAAGCCAAACAGCATATACCGTGGTGTTTTGACTCCCATCTACCCTTGGACAAATCTCACCACTTATGCTCATCATTTGTCGAGCAAGCTGCCAATTATCGAGACCAATTTGTCAGGTCGGGAACCTCATATGGAATCCACGGGATTGCTGCAAAATAGAAAAAAGCGTCTTTATAGAATCTGCCTCCACCATGGACAAAAATAATAAGAACATGAGTGTGCCACTTACATGTGAAATTCCATTTCTCAGGAAATAGAAGGAACTCAGCGGGGATAATATCGATAGTCAGCACTTAGATGAATCGTCTCATCCACCCTCGGTCCTTGTCTTCTTCATTGCTGGCAACAAAGGGTTGGGTGGATCGATGTCGTAAAGTAATCAGTCCTCGGTAATGCAAGGGCCGGTACAATCTAATAAGATGGCTGAGGGTGAACTCGAGCCCGGATTTATCTACAAAATACCTTATCATCAGCACTATCCTCCAAAACGAAGGGTGAACCTATGCTAGGGTAACTTGATGTATTTTACGAAATTCGAGCACAACCCTGTTGAGAGGGCCCAATGTAAAGGGGTATGTGTATGCGTTCAAAAAAACCTCGACATAGGCCATGATGCTTTCTTCTGGGGAAGGTACCTGTAGTACCCCCTTTTCTCCCCATCCATAGTCTTTCCTGACTGCCTCGAGGTATTCCTCCCCTATTGATGATATTAACCTCGATGCATGCCCCCAACGTCAATGAACATTGGGAGGTCTCTCTAACGTAAAGTCCCTCCTCGAGACAAAGCATCTCGAAGTCATCTCACCGGACACCGGCAGTGTACCAGTGACCGGGCACGAAGCAGAGGCGGAACTCGCCTCTCCTTGGTGAATGGATTTGGATGTAGCATCCATGGATATGGTAAAATAAGAGAAAGAAGATGAAGACTTGGGCAAAAACTTTAAGTCAAAAAGGTAAGAAAACTGGCGCAAAGAATAAGAGCTACACAAAATAAGCAAATGCATATATAGAACAAGCAGCGATTGTTCGCCTGTCCTGAAGGTAAATTATTTTTTACCATGTCAATACCATTTTTTGGGGAGGTGTACTGATGGGGCCACCCCGATCACTTCACAACCTTGTCACTTAAATGACAATGTCATGTAGCGCTCGAGAGCCATTGAGATCCCGAGGATTTATGTTATTACAAGCATCGATTCTAAGAAGTTATCGACCTAATCTCGAGAGGGTGCCCGATCTCGAGGGTCTCAATTACTCCAAGTATGGGCTCCGAAGAGCCAACATCAAAGACCAAAGGCTAACTTCGCATAAATGCTGAAATATAAAATTCAAAGACTTGAAGCAGAAAATCTTCTTACATTACCAAAAATATATTTATAAAGGGTGTCTGTACAAAGCCCTTCCCCCCCCCCCCCCCAAAAATTTAATACAAAAAAAAAAA